>CAUYQV010103021.1:0-67790 GCA_963574575.1 Galagoides demidoff
GCAACCTCCAACTCCTGGGCTCAAGCGAGTCTCCTGCCTCCGCCTCCCAAGTAGCTGGGACCACAGGCGCCTGCCACAGTGCTCGGCTATTTTTTGGTTGTAGCCATCATTGTTGTTTGGCGGGCCCAGGCTGGATATGAACCTGCCAGCTCAGGTGTATGTGGCTGGCGCCTTAGCTGCTTGAACCACAGGCGCCGAGCCATGGGCTTTTGTTTTTAAAAGTCCTAATGTACAGGTAGAGTTGGAAACTGTTAGGTAGCTGTTCCTATATTTATAACAGCATGAAAGCAATCACTCTTCTAAAGGCACATGAAGTTAATCGAGTAGCAGAAAGTGGGGTCCCAAACCAAGGTCTTCTAATTTCAAATCTCAGGTTTTGTCTACCGCAAGATGGAGCTTCAACATGTAAGCATAGTGATGAGGCCTCCCAAATCAGCCCTGAACTTCACCTCCATCCCACATAGCCACCAGATACACAGCGTCAGTCTAAGATCCTGGGAGAAAAAGGCTGACCCCTGATATTAGAAACTCTGGGCTTTTTTTTTCATCCCAGCCCCACCACGTTGTCTGTTTTCCATGGTAAACATGCCCCATTGCTTCACTTCTTTTCTTTCTATGATTTTTGAGTGTCCTCAGGTTTCCTAGGTAACATATTTGCCACTGAGCATGTATTAGTGAATCAGCGTAACTCTGTGATGCGTTCTATGGGCCAGGCACAGAGCTAGGCATTGGCAATCAGGATTGATCAGAAGAGCCTCCCAAACTAAATACAATGCCTTAGGCATATCTGTCAAGACCTTTCCTAGCATACCTGGCTCTTCATAAAGTAGAAAGTAGACCTTTCTGGATCTGAGGGTGTCCTCAGCCTAACTGGGACACACTCGTATACACCTGGCTTCAGGTAGGTAGGACTTTCTACACGGCACCGGGGCTATTCCAAATCAGCCCTGAACTTAACCTCCATCCCACGTAGCCACCAGATACACAGCATCAGTCTAAGATCCTAGGGGAAAAAGGCTGACCCCTGATGTTAGAAACTTTGGGCTTTGTTTTTCAGCTCCTGTGTGTCTAGGAGATGAACTTGAGTAGTTTCACCCTCCCTGTAAGATGAGGAAAAACTGCTAGTGTGCTGTGAGACTCTGGGAAGGCCATTTTTGCAGGGGTGATGTTGGTACTGATACTCTGTTGACTCTTGCTCCCCCTGTCCTTCCCGGCTGGATGTTTTTGGAATTTCCATCCATTCATCCGGCACCTGGGGAGGCAGTGATGAAGTGAGGACCATCTGTCAGGGACTGGATAGCAAGGACGTTTGCAGTACATTGAAGGTTGGCCTAGATGACCAGCAAGGGTTTCTCGTGCCCCACATACCTTGACTCCCACCACTGGTTTTTGGCTTCTGGTTAGGACAACTCTAGTCCATAACAAACCAACAAACCAGTAACCCCTTGGGTCATTCACATTATGGAATGCTTTTTTAATACTGTGTTACAGTAGCCAAGCAAAGGAAGACTGTGGTGTCATGATGGAGAGCCGGTCACTATGAGGGTTGTGGTGCGTGCCTTCCAGACGTGCTTTCTGCGCATTCACTCCGCATGTGTCACATCGGTGATGAACACGGACGCTGGAGGCAGGCAAGCCTGGCTGCCAGTTCTCAGCCCCATCACTTGCCAACTGTGTGACCTTGGGCAAATTCATCTATCTATAAAATGGTGATAAAATAGAACGTATTTTATAGGATTGGGAGTCTTAAAGGAGATAGATGCATGGACGCCCTTAGCAGAGGACCTCACACAGAGTGGATACTCATTATGTTTATTTAAATCATATGTGCCTTATTACTTAGAAGAGTGGGACGCTCTCCAATGGTCTTGAGGCTGTTAGGCCATGACCATGAAGAAAGTATATATTTTGCCCATTCCTTGGAAATCCTTTTTCCACCAAAGAGAGCTCACCCCAAAGTTAATGTGATGGGCTTTTAATGGTAAGCACCATCATTTGGCTGCACAGTAATTAGGCATGAATGGCAAACGGTTCACCTCAGTGGTTATAATTAATTTAGTATTGCTTTTAAATTCCTTTGCAGCCAACTCTGAGCACGCCTCCTTTCTCTGCTCATATGGTGGTCTTGTGAGTTAATAGTGAGTGTTGAAGCCGTCTCTGTGGGCATGTTTGTCGAGGGAAGAGCAGTTTCCTCTTTGTACCCCAACTTTTAGCACATTGGGGCTCAAGACATGCTGGTGATTCAAGACACCTGTCTGTTGCTTGATTCACTCAGAAGTCTTTACCTAACCCATATATCCCTAAAGGCCACAGCCTGACTTCCGCTGGATTTATTTTTCTTGTTCTTTACCCATCATCTTGTCATGTAAGAGACCCCAGGGCTGCACTCAGCAGATTCCATCTGTTTGTCTTTTTCTCAAGGCTGGAGAGCTCTGATCCCCACTCTTCCCGACCTGTGTGCTATCAGCCCCACGTGTAGCTGTGTCACATTGGGGGACACAGAGGAAGTAAGGGGGCAAGACCACGGGGTGCGAGAGGGGATTTCAGAACTTAGAGCAAGAAGGGCCCTCTGGCTATGGAGGTGACGGGGTCCCTTTCGCTGTGAAGCAGGGATGTCCAACCCTTTTTGTTTTCTTATTCCACTGCAGATTAGAAGAATTGTCTTGGGCCACACATGACACAAACACTAATAAAAGCTGATGAACAACAGCAAAAAAGGTCCATGCATACTTTTCATGGTATCCACTAGCACAGATAAGCAAAAATGTCCTCACAAAATCAGTGTGCAGCCCACAGGCCACAGGTTGGACACTCCTGGCATAGAGGAACCCCTGCCCTACCTACCCCTTCTTCCTGAATTTGGCACTGGTTATGATTTTAGGAGGATGGAGGAGGCTCCTTGAAGAACCACAAGTAAACAGAAAGCTCATTTGCTCTGTCTTTGGCTATAGAGCCTTTATTTGGAGCAACCTACGTCCCCCCCCCTTCCCTCCCGTCCCTAGGTGCTGAAACCCATCCAGGGTTTCACCTGCTATAGCAGCCTGCCTCGTTGATGGTACACTGGAGGATGTAAGCTGGAAGACCCAGTGGGACACTGCCACCGAGTAGCTCTGTGGTCTACAGCCCCCAGCAGGTCATTTCTGGTGGTCCCAGCTCTGGATCTCTTCATTCTCCCCCACGCCCCTGCAGACACTGAGGTCAAACAGACCTGGGTTTGTATCTAGTGCTGGTGGGATGGAGGACCCTGCACCAGTGACTTGACTCCTCTGAGCTCAGTTACCTCCCTTTGAGAAGCGAGGATCCTAATTCCTGCCTCCCACCGTGCTAGCGAGGCTCAGAAGAGAGCCTTTTTACAAAATCTCTGTTGTAGCTCTTGGTCCTCAGTAAGTGCTTCTTTAGTAAAGGTTAATTTTCCACGAAGCCCTCATAGGGGTATTTTAGCATGCCTGTTACTACCACTGCCTTCATAGGAAGTTCCAGCTGACTTTGGATCAACTAAGGAGTAGAAGCTTTGCCTTTCACCCATTAAAATTGCCTTGCCTGATGCTCTGAGGTTTGCTGGCCTCTTAGTTAAAGGAAGGGCAAAAAAAAAAAAAAAAAAAAATTGAAATCTGTGTGCACATAGGTGCCAAGTGACAATGAAATGTGGACACCGGGTTCCCCTGGGGCCTCAGCCCTGACTTGGTGTCTCCTGCAGCTGCACAGCTTGGTTTCTAATTAGCAGTTGTCCTGATTGTGTGCCTAGGCGGTGCCCCACAGAACAGGTGCAGCCTTCTCCAGCCACTTAAAACGGGGAGACCTTCTCATGCTTACACTTAAGTAAATAACTCGTCATTTCTTCCAAGCTGGTGCAGGTATCTTCTCCCCATTGCATTCCTTCATTGTGACCCTCCTGTCCTGAGGAATCAATCCCTCCTAGGCCTGGCTTTTCTGTAGGTAGTCCAGACACATGGGCTGGAAGCCCAGGCAGGCCACACTTTAGGCATTGGCCCTTTTTCTCTTCTGATGCTTAGAGCCAGCTCTGCCTAAGCATAGAAATCAGAGCCCTGGGGGTTCACACAGCCACCACATAAGATGTGGGGTGGTACCCGCTACCTGGGGACCTAGCTGATGGCTGGCTGGAGGGCTCCTTGGATGCTCCTTGGTCACACACGGAATTAGCCCCTGCACTGTGGTTGTCTGCATCTTCCTTTGACTTTACAGATAGAGGAAGTCACAGGCCCCGGAGGTTTGGGGCTGCAAGGCCAGCTGTGTGGTGGCATGGGCAGTGTGGCACCCCTTTTTATGCGCCCTGCACCTGGTTACTGGAGGCCAGAGGCACCTGTGGTCCCGGGGGGGGATCTCTCTGACATGGGAGGGCAGAGTTGTCAAAACAGCTTCCTGCCACCCCTGGAACACTTTGTCAGAGCTCAGTTGTCCCGTCTTGCAATCTTTCTCTGACCTTCCTGCCTTCTGGAAGACTTGATTGTGGTAGAAAGAGGGTGGGTCCATGGGTCAGGGTGGGCCTCTTTCCAGTTCTGCAGCAAACAAGCTCTGATTTGTCGGGAAGGCTGGGAGGGACCCCTCTTTGCACCCTGCCCCCAGCAGTGCCCAGTTGCACTAAGCGAATCAACCAGATAATTCTGTACACAGAGCCTCCCTGGAGCACGGGCTCAGCTGGGTGCTTGGCTGGGCATGGACTGTGGAGAGAAGGCTTCCCCCAGTGCCTAGGCCGACTTGCCGTGTCCCCTTGGCAGCATAAATGTGCTCCCACTAATCTGTGCCTCTCTCTCTGCAACACGTTCAGCCTTTAATTGTAACGATTAATCACCCCGAGTTGTGTCGCACTTCATAACTCTTCCATTAAATATTAAGCTTTTAAAAAAATTGAGCTTTCTTAATTGAATTATTGAATTACCAGGCACTTAATGTGGCTCTGGTGGATGAAAATCACAAGAGTTTCAGCTATGGAAGGGATCTTAGTTTCCTCGTCTGTGACGTGGCGAGTCTCCGAGGCCGGGCGGAGTGACGAGGCTTGCTCAGCGTCTGCGGTCCAGAAGTGACTTGAGCCGATGCCTTCTCTTTCCTTGTCCCGGGAGCATAGTCCTCAGCAGGGGTGGGGAACCTGTGGCCTTCTGATCTCAAGATTATTCTTTTTTAAGTATCAAAGAAGGCAAGAAAAGCTTCATTTTTCTCTGTTGCACCTTTTTTTTTTGGCCGGGGCCGGGTTTGATCCCACCACCTCCGGCATATAGGGCTGGTGCCCTACTCCTTGAGCCACAGGCGCAGTCCCCCCCCCCCCAACCCTTTTTATTGAGACAGAGTCTGACTGTGTTGCCCACGGTAGAATACTCTGGCGTCCCAGCTCACAGCAACCTCAGACTCTTGGGCTTAAGCAATTCTCTTGCCTCAGTCTCCTAAGTAACTGGGACTATAGGTGCTGGCCACAACTCCCAGCTATTTATTTTTGTTATTGTTGTTGTTGTTTTTCCTGGCCAGGAGCTGGGTTTGAACCCGCCACCTCTGGCATATGGGACCAGCGCCCTGCCCTTTTGAGCCACAGGTGCTGCTCTTGTTGTAGTTGTTGTTGTCATTGTTATTGTTGTTTAGCAGGTCTGGGCCGAGTTCAAGCCCGTTGGCCCCAGTGTATGTGGCCGGTACCCTAACTACTGAGCAACAGGCACCGAGCCTCTGTTGCAACCTCTTTTAATAAAAGAATTTGTTCTGTACAATTTGGATTCAGTCCTTAAGGGAGGCCATGTGTGACCTTAGGTCGCAGGTCCCCACCCGTGGGTGGGGACAGTCAGAAGCAGGCATTTGAAGCGCTGCTTCTCTCTGGAATCCGCAGCCTGTGCTTGGGCTGAGATGCTTACTGGATGTCGGCTGGGCCCTGCCCTTGGCTCCTTCCCTGAGACGTGCACGCTCCTGTCCTCGGCCACCATGCGTCTTCCTCCCACTTTCTTCCTTCAGCCCGCCTGAGTCCTTACTCACTCCCTGGTTATTTCCATTTGAATGTCCCAGGCTCCTGTCACCTTCACCCTCCTCTCACTGACCTCACTGCCAGCTCGCCTGCCTTCAATTCCTGTCTGGGAGAACAGTGGCATTTCTGACAGCTCTTCCTGACTCATTCCTGGAGACTGATGTTTATCTGCTAAGCAGTTCCTGTGCTCACTGCCTCTCTCCTGCCTGCTGTCCCCATCCCCAGCCAGGCGGAACCACTCTGCTTCCTGATGTGATTCCCTGTCGCATTCCCTCCCGCTCTGGCTGTCTGGCCCTCCAACACCAGATGCGTCTTCCTTAAACCCTGTTTACACTGGACAGACCTCTGCGACCAACTCGCTCTGATTCCCTACTTCCTGCTACATCAAATCTACAGTCTTGCAACTCAGCTCGTGCAGACCGGCCCTTCCAGTGTGACAGGCACTGTCATCAGTGCTGTCACCTCCCTTTAGGGAAAGGGTTTGAGACCTGAGCTGGAATGATGAGGAAAGGGAGGCTTAGAAAATAAGGTCACAGGCTGAGTCAGTGCCCCAAATTCATGTCTGCCTGGAACCTCAGGATGTGACCTTATTTGAAAGTTGGGGTCTGTACAAATATAATTAGGTAACACGAGGTCATGTTGGATTTGGGTGGGCCCTCGTTCAGTGACTGGTGTTCATATAAGAGGGAAATTTGCACTCGGAGGACACCCATGGGAAGGATGCTGTGCGAAGACGAGGCAGATTGGAATGATGCAGATCAGGGCAGAGAGAACCAGGGATTGCTGGCAGCTACCAGGAGGCAGGAGAGAGGCCTGAACAGTCTCCCTAGAGCCTTCAGGAAGAACCATCGCTGTCAAAACCTTGATTTCATGCTTTCAGCTTCTAGAACTGTGAGACAATAAATTTAGGGTGTTTAAGCCACCCAGGTTGCTGTATTTTGTTATGGCAGACCTGAGAAACAAAACCCCCGGGGAAGCTGTGTTTTGAAACCAGGTTCCCTGATTCTGCGATCAGGGTGGTTTCGCTGGACACAGCCACCCACCCCTGCCTGGCCTCGCGGACCTCCCTAAGCGGTATTAACTGCGATAATCCTCAGGCATCTGTCTTCGGGGTTCTTTGGCTCCAAAGGAGCACCTCTTCTCCATGTGTCACTCACATGGACCTCTCTGCTGTTTATTCCCGTGGTCCCCTCCTCCTTCACCTCTCCTGACAAATTTTGTGGGCTTTTTTTGGTGGGATACTTTTTTTTTTAATGTAAATTTTGGGGGTAGGGGAGTACATGTGACATCTAAACCTTTTTTAAATTGTATTTTTTATTTTTTTGCAGTTCTGGGCCAGGGCGGGGTTTGAACCCGCCACCTCCGTGGCATATGGGACCAGCGCCCTACCCTTTTGAGCCACAGGCACCGCCCTGTATTTTTAATTGACAAATAGGAATTACACATATTTATGTTATGGGATGCAAGGCCATGCTGTGATCCATGTACGCATCATGGAATGATTAAGCCAGGCTGATTAAACATACTCATCGTCTTATATTATTTTTTTGTGGCAAGGACATGTTAGCGGTTTTGAAATAGACATTATTATGATTTACTGTAGTCACTGTGCTGAGCCACAAATCATTAGACCTTACTCCTCCTGCCTGAGACTTTGTGCCCTTTGACTGGCATCTCCCCTTTCCCTGTGCACCCCCATCTT
The DNA here is from genome assembly GCA_963574575.1 of Galagoides demidoff. Taxonomy (NCBI): domain Eukaryota; kingdom Metazoa; phylum Chordata; class Mammalia; order Primates; family Galagidae; genus Galagoides; species Galagoides demidoff. Next base: position 7,662 of record CAUYQV010103021.1, read on the forward strand.
CTGGTCGCCTCCATTCTCTTCCCTCATTGCATGAGTTTGACTTGTTTTAGATTCCACATGTCAGCGAGATCATGTGGAATTTGGTATTTGTCTTTCTGTGCATGGATTATTTCACGTAGCGTAATGTCCTCTAGATTCATCCGTGTCATTGCAAATGACTGGATTTTTTTTTCTTCTTAAAGGTGGGATAGTATCCCATTGTACGTCTGTGCCACGTTTTCTAGTTCATTTCCACGTCTTGGCTGTCATGACTGGTGTTGCAGTGAACGTACCCACGCCACATTTTCATTGAGTGTTTTCAGCATGCTGGGTGCTGTGCTGGGGACTGGGGGACATAGGGGGACAAAGGTCTTGCTTTCATGGGACACACTCCTCAGTGGAGGGATGAGGGGAAGGCACTCACATGGCAAGCAGATACCAAAAATAATAAAGGCAGTTCCTTTTGCTATGAGGAAAATAACATATACTAATGTAAGAGAGTGTTTGGGACTGCCTTTGATGGGTGGTCAGGGAAGGCTCTCTTTGAATGATAGAAGGGCCCAGCTCCATACAGATCTGGGGGACAGTTGTCCCAGCAGAAGGAGCTGGCAGTGCAAAGGCCCTGTGGTGGGTCAGATTTTGATGATTCAAGATTCAGAAGGAAGGCAGGTGCGACGGCACCTGGTGGGGAGTGGGAGAGGAAGGTGTGCCATGCAGAGGCCTGCTAGCCATGGAAAGAAGTTTGAGAGTTTTGTTCTTAGGGCCACGGGAAACCTTGTCACAGACAAGTGACAAGATCGGTGTTTTTAAAGATGACTCAGATTATTCTGGAAGCACTGGATAGAGGGGAGCCTGGTGATCTGGCTCCATTCTTTCGCTGTACACCTCTAATCCACCTTCTTCCTCCCCTGAGTCACTCCTGCACTCAGCGTCAATACGGCAGGCTCACCGCTTAATTAGAAAATCATTACAGTGGTTAAAGGGACCTCGCGGGCCAGGGAGGGCCTTAGGGCTACTCAGATTCTCTCGGGGCTCCTTTGGAATGCCCCACAGTCCTCAGGGATGGATCTGTGTTTTATGTGGATCTGTCTTAAGGGTGAGGGGGATCAGTCCTTCCCTCCTTAAAAAATCTTTATCCCGGACCCGCCACACTCATATGATAACCAGAGTGTGGCTCGAGGAGACATCTGGGAAACTGAAACTCTGAGAAGATGTGGGGCCTTGAGTACAGGATCAGAGGCCAGGTCTGCTGGAGCCTGAAACACACATCTTGCCTGTACCACAGTGCTCGGGGTGGAGGCTTAGCTCTGTGCAATGAATGTCTATCTGAGAAATCTGTAACTGAGGGAGGAAGCAGTTAAAATCGGGGCCGGGGGGGGGGAGATTCCTAATGGATTGTGCAAGAAGCAGGAGTCACTATATGGTGTCGTGGTTAAGAATTTTGGAATGAGATAAACTTGGAATGGAATTCTGGCATGGCCTTGGGCCCGTGACTTCATTGAGTCCAGCGTGTTGCTGTATACGGTGGGATGAATAATAAAGTCAACTACTTCACTGAAAGAGGAGAATTCATGAAGGGGCTTGAGTAGAGTGTGCAGCACAGATTATGCACTCAGTAAATACTTGATTCTGTGATGGGGACTGGGAACGCTCACAGAATGAGGAAGGTGTGTTCACAGATTTGTGGGGAAAACCATTTATACTTGTGTTCTGGCTACTGGATTCTCTGAAAAGTCTGGACAAAAGAAAACTAATGCCCTGCCAGGTGGATGCAGGGAGGAGCGCCAGCATGGGCCTTCTTGATATGAATGGGGAATGGAAGTTGAGAGATACAAGAGACTGGGACAGAGAAGCCCCTGGGTCTGGGCAGCCCATTCTCACCGGAGAGCAGGCAGAATTGGAGAGTTGAGTAGAAGTGAAAGACTACCACCCACTTTGGGGGCGTTCCAATAAAACCATTCCTTTGAATAGGACAGTGGTAAATCACAAAATCATAAAAGGTTTAGACTTGGAGGGACCCAGGAGAGCAGCTAGGTCTGCCCAAGGTCAGGCAGGGTTATTTGCAAACAGAGATGAGTACTGACAGTGCTCAGGTTTTAGAGAAAACATTTCCCCTGTCCTTCCTGTCCCTTCTTCTGGGTTGGCTCCAGCCACTCACCTCTCCCCAGCTGAGAGGTGTTTGACTTCAGGTTGAAGGACATGAGAGATGCTCACAGCCTGGAGCCTGGTGTGTGCATTGTTGATGAATCCCCAAGGTTGAGCTAAGACACTTGTGTGGTAGGTGAAGTGTCTGTTGAATATCAGCAGAAATCTTTTTCATCTTCCTGACGAGGCGGGGTTTGGGGAAAGATTTGGGTATCTCATTTCTTGGGAATGCTGTTAATCAATGGCGCTGTACACTTCTGGGCAGTAACCTTGTTTTGGGATTTATTTTGTTCCCCATCCTAACTCATTTCATCATCTATTTTTGTCATGTTCAAGGTATTTTTGTAAGACACCTCTAATCCTTTTTGGAAAAGAGTGAGGTGGAAATAAATAAATGGAGCCTCTTGGCTTTTTCTCCCAGGTCATCCGAAGGATGACTGGATGAGCCAGATCTTCTTGGATGCTAGTAATGAACTTCGGTCAGGTCAAAACTCGAATTCCAGTTCAGGGATGGGCTTGACAGTGGACTGCTGTTCCTGGGGGTCATGGCATGGCCATGGCATGAATTGGGGATTGAATTGGGAGGGGGCATGCAGGAAAGATTGGGGAGGGGAGAGAAAGAATGTTTTCAGAGGGCTGTCAGGTAGAATTCCAGCTTTTACTGCAGTGAAGCTTTTCATGAGACTTTTGTCCTTAGCAAAAAATTTCAGGGGTACATTTTTCTGACTTGTTACCCAGATAAAAACAAGGAGAAGTATGAGGAAAGGAAAAAAGAGAACCTTACACATTCGTATAGTCTGTTTTGTGGTCCAAACGATTCCCAATGAGGCCCAACCACGTATAAGTTAGCACCCTGTTTCTAGCAGCCTGCAATAAAGCACTTCTTTTTTCTACTTAATTACTCAATAAATATTTCTCAAGTGCATGGTACTGTGGGGAAGAAGGTGGCCATGGACTCACTCTCCTGGAGCATAGTGGGAAAAAGTGACCTTAGACAGACAGACAGACACACATACACAGAATGATAAATTTTCACAGGTGTGATGACAGATCACCATAGGTGCTCAGAAGGGAAAGCATGGCAGGTTTTTTGAGAGAGAGGCGGGGATCTGTTCTGGGGTGGGGGGTTATAGGGGGGCCTCTCTAAACATGTTTAGCCTTAGTCCTTGCTACAGCCTCTGCCTCCTCGCTCTTTCCCCAGCATAGGTGGGTTAGGGCAGGTGGTTTGGCCTGAGCTGAGACGCCCAGCTGGTGATATACCCAGAGGAGGAGGGTCTGATGGAGGGCAGGAGGGGCTCTCCCTAGCAAGCCTTCCGCTCCCCAGCCCAGCCACCTGTCCCAAACGGCCAGTTGCCAGTGGCAGCCCTCCTGGGGGTTCAGTAACGGGTACCATTTCTCAGAAGGGGCTGGCCACAGAGATAAGACCACGGTGACAAGGGGGCCATAAATTGTTACCTGTGCCCTTTGGTTACCCCCTCTTCCTCCATCCCCTTCTTCCTGAGCCTGTGGGGTTGGATTTAGCAACAGGGTTTCTGTTGGTGGGATAGAGCAGAAAGCGGACTTTTCTGGAGGCTGGGCATAATCACCAAGATGCAGAGCCCTGATACGGAAAATCAATTTAATTTCTGTTGCTCTGTGACAAGGAGGCGGGGCCAGCAGGAAGGTCAGGACTGTTTTGAAAGCCACATTTCAGTTACGGACATAAAACACTCTCTCTAAGGGATTTTTAAAAATACAGTGTTGAATGGGGAGAAAAATGGAAGCCAGTCAAGATGAGAGTTTAATCAGAGGAGCAGACCCCATGGAAATCCCAGTGTGATCTGGACCCCAGGGCCTGAGAGTTGTGGCTGTCCCGCTAGAAGAGCTACGTGTGTGTCCCTGTGGTTGGGTTACTTGGAACTCGTGAAGTTGAGGACACCTTCCTTAGATAGCCATTTCCTGGGACATGATTGGAGGTGCTGTTCTCTGTCCTCTAATGGTCGATGCTGGGAAAGTCTCAGCTTCCCATGGTTTTGGGTTGCTCAGATCAAATGTGTGCAATTACTGGGATTTTACAGGTTGGAGGCTGAGAGGTATTCATAGATCTGGATGAGGATTTGCACTAAACCTACACTGTGGCTTTTCCCACTCAAACTGTGGCCTTGCCTAACTTAGAGGACACGCAGGGCCCTTGGCTGGTGGTAGAGATTGGATGTTTGAGGAAAGGGCAGGATCAACCCAAGCCTTCAGCAATACCAGAGACCCACGTCGGGTGACTTTCATTCATCAGCTTGGGGCCTTGTCTTGAAGAAGTTCATAGCATTGGAGAGGGTCCAGACGTGGGCCATTTCCTAAGAGCTGATCAGTGAATAAATTTCCAGGATTCTTAGTGGCTGGCCCAAAGTGTTGGGTCAGTGTGTGAGGTCCTAGCTTGCTGGGACCTGGCATGTAAATGTTGATCATATATTATTGGTACCACAAAGGTGGTTAACTAAAGGTGTGGATGCCTGTCTCCTCTGATTAGAACCATACCATAAACTTGTGCCTGTGATGCTGGAGGTGGGATGGCATGGACTTTATATTCTGGCCAATATTTAATACCAAGAGGGTCTGCTTGCTTATGGCTTGTGGTAATGGTAAGGGACTTTCACTGTTCGGTCTACCCAGAGTTACATGGTTTTATTTCAACCAATGACCACTTTGGGTGTTTCCACCTAGCAGCCATGCAAGGCAGTTTGCACTGTGCTTGGAAGGGTGGGGCGGCACTGTCAGTTGGAGAGGTGGCCATGGGCTGTGTGCTAATAGCGGAGCTGAGGGTTCTGGCTGCTGAGCACTGGCTGGGGCATAAGAAGCCATACCTCACATTCCTTTGGAAACAGCTTTGTGTTTCTCATTCTTGTGACTTAGAAACCCCTTTGGACCCTGTATCTGTGGGCTTAGCATCAATCAGATCCCGTTTATCAGAAAGTCTTACTTGGGTTTGGTGTGCGTGTGTGTGTGTACCTGTATACATGCACGGTAATAGCATGGCTGGATCAGACGGGGCTCTGTAGAGCATCTAGCTAGAAGAGGTTAAGGGGAGGCAGGACTCACACCACTGCTAAAGGCCGGGGAACTTTGCTGAATCGCCGGTCATGTTAGAAATGAGCCGAGCTGTTTGTAATTTGGCAGGCTGCCACGGGCCTTTAATGAATGGCAGTCTGTGCAGCCTCACACTCTGTGTACTGGCTCTGAGTGTGTGTTTGTTCATTTATATGCCCCTGTGCTGTGGGTGTGGGCACGATTTCCCGGTTGCCCAGGGTGAGGAGCAAGGAGGTGGGGGGTACAGGCTTTGCCCTGGTCCCCTAGCCCTCCCAAGAGGCCACAGCACCCTTATTTGAGCCTGGTATTTGAGGGAGTGGACCTGGATCTTCTCTTTTTACTACAGAGGAAACAAGCACAGATGGGTGCCTGGGCTCAGAGGGGGCCTCTGGTCAGGGGCCATCCTGGGTAGGGGCTGAGGCTCTGGCCCACTTTCTGCTGTCAACACTGCCCCCTGCCGCTCCTCCGGGGCTGCGGGCACCTGGTTATACTGGAGCCGGATGTTTGCAGGCAGCACGGCGCGCTGTAGGAGGCAGTGACGCCGGTAACCCACTAATGTGAGGATGAAGTCTTTGTATTTTGTTTCCATTGACGAGGATGGGTTTGCAGAACCACCCACACCCTTGCCTGGGCCTGGTGACTCATGCGGACAAGATGGCTGACCAGGGAGAGGGAGGGGTCCCACTCCTTCCAAGGCCCAAGGAAGATGCTTTTTAATACATTTGGTGCGAATTTTCTTCCCTCAGGCTCTTGAGCTGCTGGAAGTCTGACCATCCCCCTGGTCTCTCCTGGGGTCAGGCATGCAGAGCGTCCAGCCCCCCCTTGGGAAGTGTCCTCATGTCCTGCACACTGCCAGCGCTGCCCCCCAGTCACTGTCAACACCTTTTTGGCTGAGCTGGCCTACTTGGGTTTAACTACAGGGAGGTAGATTTTTTTTTAAGAGAAGTATAAAATTGTCATCAGCGTGTGTAATAGACATCTACAGTCGGATGGAGCTGGGTTTGAATCTCAGTTTGGGCACTCAATAATTTTGTACCTCTCTGAACTTCTTGGAGCTTTTGTTTCAGGAAAAGGGGACCCTGGGAGACTAAGTCCCTCTGAGAAGATGTTTCCAATCAGCATCGCTTTCTTTTTCCTTTTCTCTCAGCCTGATTCTATTCTTTCTTTCTTTCTGTTGTTAAACTTATTCATAAAATCTCAGCCTCCTGGGGCATTATGTTGATTAATTGGGATATGGGAAGTACTTAGCGTGTTGGCTGCCACACAGGGAGGTACACTGGCAGCAGTAGTCACTGTTTTTTATAGTTGTCTGTCTTAGACAAAGGCGAAACTGGCGGGAGTGTCTGTATTTCACTGTTGTAGCTTAAGGGGAGGACATCAGGATGGAGGGATCTCAGGAAGGCACCCCCCTCCACCCCAGACCACTCTCCTGAACTCTGCACGTTGAAACTAGCTTCCCTGTCAGTTCATGGCCCTGTATGTCAGCACAGCCAACTTTGATAAACCTTCTGGAGACATTTACCTGCTTGGTTTTCAAGCATGAAAAATTTCACATCCCTAAAGGGGAGTTGCTGTAAGATTCAGAACTTGGAGAGGTTTTGTCTGGGGCTGATTTTCCCTAAACAGCATAGGTTCGTTGGACTTGCCGTGGGTTTTCCGCAACCTGCCCAGTTAGCCTTCTCCCCTCCTCTTCTCCCGGAAGAAATGGGTTGTTAGGTTCTCCACCGGCCTCTCCTCAGTGCGTTTCTTCTTGTGGGAAACGACCTCCAGCCCTAGTCGTATTTGCCCAAGGTGAGACTGGATGAAAATTGAGAGGGGATGTTGACAAGGCCCTGGAAGGCCCAAGGAATGGTGGGTGGGAGTGGGGAGGACGGCGCTGGCCTGGGGCCACTTTCCCCTTCCTTTCTTCCTGACGGGTGTAATGAATGGCATCTCCCTCAGGCGTGCTTGAGGCCTGGGATATCTCTGGCAGACGGTGCTGGAAATTTGATGCTCAGGCTCTTCTTTGAGGACAAGAGAGCCTAAGAATACTTACAAAATTGCCCTCCTCAAAATGTGAGGAGGTGAGGAAAGGACGCAATGGGGGAAGGCTCATGCTTACACAAACCAACTTCAGAGGGATTATCAGGAGTCACCTACCTCATCAGCTCCCCCCCAGCCCTGGGCAGACAGGGAACATGGTGGCTGGGGGCGTCAGGGCCCTCAGGACTCTTGGGTCCTCCTGTGGCCTCTCTGTCTGCATGGCTGAGGATACATACCTTGGGCTTGTCTACAGCTGAAAGTCCCTCCTGAACAGAAAATCTAACCAAGCTCATAGCCGGGCCTTATGTAATGAGGGCTGGGTGGGCCTTTGGGCTTCAGGTGACTTGGTTGTGGCTCTGGCCATGGATGAGGGGAGGACCCACGTTGTGCCCTTTGCAGGTTCTGAATTCCTGCTTCCCCTTGGCTGTTCCTGTTCTGCCAGCCCCAGGGTCCAGCAGTCTTGGGCACGTCTCCATTGGTGCCGCCTGTTTGTGGCAGCAGCTGCTGGTGCTGACTAACGAGACTTCCTGGCAGCTGTGCTGGGCACACGTGGCTCCAGCAGTCACTGCCTCTCCTCAGCCACCCAAGAAAGGCCCGAAAAAGGTACAGAGAGAGGCTGCTCCTGGGGGAAAGCCCTAGAACTTGGTGACTCATGGATCCACGGAACACAGTTGGAAGAGCCAACCTCCATTCTGCAGAGGGGAGGCTCAGTGCTTAGAAGGGGTATCTAAGGTCAAAGAGCGCTAAGCTGATGCTTAAAACCCTTTCTCCTCTCTGCTCTGTGAATGAGACTGCTCTCCTTGGTGAGGCATGGTTTTCAGGGGGTTAGTCTTGCTTGAGGTCCCGCTCACCTGCTGTGTGTCTTTGGACAAACCGTTTCACCTCTCTGAGCCTCAGTTCCACTGGAGGCAAAATGGGATCATCATTGTTCCCATATTACCGGCTTATCATGAGGACAGGATGAGAGCCCAGGGCAAGAGGTCCAGCATGAGGACAGCAAATTTCAGCAAATGTCACTTGGCTTTCTTTCTCTTCCCCAAACTGGGCTGGTGCCTTTTCCCCCATAATCCAATGGGGGTTTAATGTCAGATTCCCTAGTGGTCATGTCAGGAACTGCAGCTGCATCCACTTGGTCCTGGTGGGGATGGGCACAGAGCAGAGCCAGGGAAGAGGACTGGAAGGAAAGAGAGAACCTCCAGGCTTGCTGATCCCTACCCCTTCCTCTCTTCCCAAACTCTTCCACATTCAAGTCTTAGAAGGGAGTCTTCTTAGAGCAGTGGTTCTCAACCTGTGGGTTGTGACCCACAGGAACTGTATTAAAGGGCCACAGCTTTAGGAAGGTTGAGAACCACTGTCTTAGAGGGACTTTTAGGGCCAAGAATTCCCAAGGCCTGTGTTTCCCGACAGAATTCCTGACATGTGGCCATTTGTCCTTTGCCTGATCAGTGTAACCACTATTCGTGGAGCATGGACATTGCACCATCAACAGCTGAGGAGGCAAATTCTGTCATCCCTCCTGTCTGCAAATGAGAACACGGACTCAGCATGGGGAAGGCACCTTGCCTAAAAGCCATTTGCTGCCAGGCCATGTGATGAGCCAGATCTTTCTCTAAGTTACCCTGTTTTGTTCTGGGGAACTTTGTCCCCAGAAAAGCAGGAGAGATCATTCTGCTTGTTCGAAGGCCTTGTGGTCCGGCTTGCCTTCTGGGATGCTGCATCTGGGTAGTCTGGTGTGGGGTGTGGCCCAAGCAGGAGAGAGGGCCTTTTGGGCACGCCCAGAGCCGAGTGAAGGCCCTACAGGCAGTCTCCTGTCTGTTGTAATTAAGCCTCTCTGTTTGCTCTCCTTTTCAAGCACCAGCTTTTCAGGGTTTCGGATAACGGATAACATGGCTTTGTGCTCAGGGCCCTTTCAATGCTTGAAACAGGAGGACGTGTCTCAGCTGTCAGTGTTCGCGGGCATGGTGCCCCTTGTTTCCCCACAGTGATGAAGTCTGAAAAACCGGGGTGTTAGCATCGAAAGGGAAGCTGATGTCTGGGCCTTTCTTACAGAAGTTCATGTTGGATATTTTCCCCAGGATGCACAGTCTGTGTCCTGAAGAGAGATTTATCAGTTAAACCTGCCTGGCTCCAGAGGAGTTGCCGCAGACTTCCTGGTAAATAGCCCTGGGCCAGGAATGCGTTTGTGAAATTTTTAGGAGTTGATCCCAGAAAAGCTTCCTTTGGTCACCAAGCCGTGTGTTTGTGTCTGGAGATGAATTGTGCAAAGGAAGATGTTTGCTCCTGAAACGAGACATTTTGTACAAGACACACAAGCCTTTCATGTGACATTGAAGTCAGATGCTGAGCTGTCAGAGGCTGGGGTTTGAAGTTGAAAGTTGACTTTACCCCCTATCATGATAAAGTTCTGTGTCAGCCTGAATTTCAATTTCCGAGGATTTTTGTCGGTCTCCAGCCCAACTTGGTGTCCTCAGCACCTTTGCGATGTTTTTGTTGTGGTGTTTTCTGTCTGCTAGTTAGGGGAGGGATGGGATAGTGACAGGGCAAGGGGGGGGCATTTAATCATTTATTCCTTTTAGTAGGTTTAATTGTGTAAAGATTATAATGCATACAAACGTCTGTAATTAGGGGAGTTGGTTCTGCTAGACACTGTTTTAGTGAAGAAAATTATAGTGTTCATAAGCTGTTTAAGGAAGAAGCAGCATATATTAACACGCAACTAGTTTTTGTTAATTCATGCTGAGTATTTACCAGTGTTTCCTGGTATGGGGGGGTGCCCCACCCCTGGACTCCAAAGTGTACCCAGTCCCTCCATACTTCCAGGGCTTCCTTGAGCAGAACCAGGCCGTTTTTTCAGAATAGAGAGGTTTTTTCCTAGGGACTTAGGAGACCAAACCTTGTCTTGCAACAAAATGAGTTTCATTCATTCATGAGATAAATATGTAGGAGTGCCCCGTCTGGGCCAGCAACCGTTCTTGGCCTTGGGGATCTAGAGGTGAAGAAGGCAGCAAGCTCTTTGCCCCTGTGCAGCCTGTAATCTAGTGGGGAGTCAGACTGTGAATGAGAAGAGAAATAGATGAACACACTACTTACGGGTGCTGAGCAGTGCGGAGAGGAAATGGGACAGAGTGTCAGGTCGAAGAGGGCTGGGACGTGGGGTGGGGTGTGCCTGAGGGTATTGATTTAGGCAGAGCGTCAGCGAGGCCTTTCTGGGGCATGTGGCCATCTAAGGTCGGGGATTTCCTGGTCTGTACAGTCACCAAGGCAAGAATGAGCTCAGTGAGTTCAGAGAACAGAAGAAGTAGAATGGGAGGACAGTGGGGCAAGGAGCAAGTAGGGCAGACCCTGGGGCTGTGCCGGGGACAGTTGGAAGTTTGTCTGTGTTCTCAGCACTCCAGGGAGGTAGGTACAAAGGGCCTGCTATAAGGAAAGCGTGGGGCATTACGTCCCTGCACGGTGGCCCCCTCCAGGGCCCTGCCATGTGATTTCAATGTCAGCGGCGCCAAGCACATAGAATAGGGTCTTTGGCCCAGTGGGGTGGCTCATATCTATAATCCCAGCACTCTGGGAGGTCAAGGTGGGTGGATTGTTTGAGCTCAGAAGTTTAAGACCAACCTAAGGAAGAATAAGACCCCATCTCCAAAAAAACACTGGGCTTTGTGGTGGGTGCCTATAGTCCCAGCTACTTGGGAGGCTGAGAGAAGAAGATCACTTGAGTCCAAGAGTTGAAGGTTGCTGTGAGCTCTGATGTCACAAAACTCTACCCAGGGTGACTAAGTGAGACTTTCTCTCAAAAAGAAAAAAAGTATAGGATCTTTCCTTGGGAGCTTTTTAGGCCCCAGCAGAGGGGCTAGAATGTCAATACCTTGCAGGACATTAGCTGGAGAAGAGGCTGACCATCCACTCAAATCAGGGTGTATTCTTAGTGCCCAGAAAGCTGTCGGGGATGCACTTGTGTATAGTAACGTCACTGATTCCAAATGGCTCCATCTGGGGACAGGAGGCATGGGCTGTGAAGGATGAGTGGGCGTTCCATAAAATAGACAAGGATGAGAAGAACTTTACGGCACAGGGAGCCCATAGGGGCAAAAGGCATAGCATGTGAGGGAACACCCAGTAATCTGGGGTGGCAAGAAGTGAACCTTTTGGGAAGAACTATGCTGAACTTAGGGCTGACCTTGGAGCCTTGGATTTTATTGTACAGCTGCCCTCACATGTGCTTCGACACTAGGTTGCTTTGTAAAACTTGAATCCAGAAAATCTCTGTGCTCCAATGAGACTGATTGTTAGCCTTAACAACTCCAAAGCCAGCTACCGAAGTCCAAGTTTTAAATTTTAAATTCCCCAGCTCTGGCGGGGCAACCCCTAGATAGAACAGATGCGATGTGGAAGGCCTGGTCTGTGTTTTTTTTCTGAGTCCTAACTCTGCTGTCACATGAGTATAGCCCAGCCGACCCAGCTGTCCAGTCAAGCTCTTGGTCAGATGATAGAATAACATCGGGAGTCTCAGGTTTTATGGCCAAGCTCCTAGTAGTCCCTGTCCCCCTTTCCATCCAGCTATCAATCCCTTGTGCCTTACACTGCCCAGATCTGTAACCACATACTCGGCTTCCAGAATGTCACAGTGGGCCGTCACTGTCCTCCTCCTCCCCTCTGCCCCTGACATTGTACTTGTGATTGAAAGCCTCAGACACTAAGAAGCATATCATCGGAAATATCACTGGTGCATCTCTCCTACCTGGTTTGGGGCAAGTTGTGAACACTAACAATTATCAGGTTAGCTTTCAGCCCAAGGAGAGTGGAGATAAATTTACCACTTACTGAATGTGAGGCAAGCATTTGTGTGTAGCTTCTACAGCGGGCAGCTTGGGGGCTCTCTGGTGGGCACACTCCTTCTGGCCTGGCTGAAAGACGCTTTGCTCGGATGAAATAAAGGCGTCCCTAATTGTTTGTGGTGTGGGAAAGCAATCCCATAAGCATTAATTTGCCCAGGCCTGGAGTGTCTGACATGTTTTTCTTTTCCATTAACACTTCTGTGATAAACAGCTTAGATGCACCGAGAAAAATTAATGAAACTATTGTAACAATCGTGCACATGTAGGTAATTTATTAAGGACAATTAAAAAGCTTTAAAAATCATCCATGAGGCAAAGTGAGCAGGAAGACGGCGAGTGGCGGGTTTTGGCAGGGAGCCTACCCATAGGTGTGTGGAACAGCTTTCCCTCCCCTCGCCCTCAGCCTGCATCGCCCGGCAAGGTGGCAGGAAGCATGGGATTCTGCTGTCCAAGCTCTTTCTAACAAACATCCCATGCCAGCTGAGTTGTATAGAGTCAGGGAGATGTGTGGATGTGTGAGGAAAGACTCAGTTCTAAGACCACCCTCCAGGAGCCAGTCGACTTCTTCCTGGGGACCCAGACGTGCTTGTCCCTGGGTCCACCCTCAAGGGGCTCATTGGACGACACTTGGTTGTGGGACTTTTGTTCGTGTTGATTCTGGGAGCAGCAGGTGAGATGCAGCAAGGGGGATCCTAGAGAGGTTAAGGAGGCACTGCCATGGTGTCGTTATTTACTTCCTGGCTTAGACCTCGAGCTGGCCTGTGTTGCTGACCTAAACCTTGGCTTCCTCATCTGCAAAATGGGGATAATGGTTACGAGTGAGCGCAGATCGGAGCAGGAGTCACACAAGATCTTGCATGCAAATTGCATAGCGTGACATGTGGCACGTATGTAGTAAGTGGTCAATAAATGCTTAACATTCTTAGTCATCATTAAGGGAGTAATTATTGCATTATTGGCTAATAGCCAGGCTCGGGTTGAAACCCAGGTGAATCCCCACCACAGCCCTTGTTTTGTAGGAATGTCACCACGGTGCCCTGTGATAGTGCTGATGAGGCCTTTCCTTGGAGGGATGGAGCTACCCTACTTCCTCCTGGGCTCATCTCTGTCCCTGTCCCTTCTTCCCCTCTGGACCTGGGTGATAGCCCCAGAGTGACAGATATTTCACACTTTGTAATTTTCTTCCCATGTGTAGAAGTCTGGGATTGCTAGAATTTGTTTCTTTTTAATTGCCTGGTGACCTCAGAAATCTCTGACCTTGTAGACCAGTAGTTTCTCAAACATAGCCAGCGTATTTAATGAAATGAGGCTCTGTAATCAGATGGTCCTGGCCACTCTCTGGGTCACTGGCTTTGTTTTATTTTATTTTTCCCTAGGCTTGATCATAGACACATGGGTTATTGTCCATATAGACATACGCCTCTATTTGCAAGAAGTGATTTTTAGTTCACTTAATGACTAGAAAGGAAAATGAAGTGTTTTAGTATAGACACATCAGACAGGACGGACTTTTTTTCCCCTTCCCGTGCTGCAAATGAGCAGTGAAAAATTACCCGCTTTTGCTATTAAAAGCTATAGCGCCTGTAAAAAATAGTAAATTATAGGGACATTATCAAAGTTTATAGGCACTAGAATTTGACCTTCAGCAAATTCAACATCGGAGGGGAATGGGGTTTTCTTTTCTTTCTTCAAAACGAAAAATGAGAGGGAAGAAAAAGATTTATTTCCTTCTGGGGTTGGAGCAGCAACTGGAAATGGCATTCCTCAGCTTGAAAAAAAGAAAAAGAGCTTTGTTAAATCACATGAAGTAATTCAAGAAGTGGGTCTCCTTGGAAAAAATTAAGACCTTATAGAAAAGGCAAAAGTCCCTTTGTACAGTTGGCCCCTCGCGTTCCCCCCAGCCACCACAGTCTAATATTGGTGAATATTCAAACAGATCTTCCTCTGTGCATTTCTATGCTCTTCTGTATACTCTGAGAAAATAATAGAGTATTATTTTGTCTTTGCAGGCTTTCTACCTTCCTAAAACTTTTCACCTTTCCTCTGTCCTTTCCAGAGACTTAGCTGGAAGAAGGGGGGAGATTCGATGGTCCCGGGCAGTTTCACATGGGGTTGGATGGCCCGGTGGGTGGTGGCGGCATTTTTTAACCCTCTTCTCTTACTTCTTCTTGGGCTTCATGAAGCTTCCTCGATAGTTAATAATCCAGGTTAAGATTGAGAGGGTGGATGGTTGGAGGAAGCAGGTAAGTGTCCAGAAGGTTAGAGGTTAATTGACCGCTAGGTACTGTGCAGACTTGAACTTCCTGTGCCTTTAGCTATATCCCAACACTCTTCTGAACTAGGAATGTTTGGAACTCTCTGCAAGACCCTCATGCCTATTGTGCGGTTTTGAGCATGTGAGGATGTGAGGGAGTGTGTGCACTCAAGTGAGTGCACATTTGAGGGAGGGACTTCTTGGAGAAGCTGTCACCTCCTTGGCAGATAATCTTGTCCTGAAACGCACAAATGAGATCCTTAGCAAAGTAAGTCAGCAGATGTGTGTGCACGAGGAAGTCAGCTTCAAAGAAGTGATTATTATTTCTAAAACGGTGGGCTGATGTGCCCATAGTGGGCTCTGCGCTGGCCTGTGACATTTCTGTAGCACCAGTGCCAACCTGGGGCCTGGTATCTCTGGACAGTGAAACTCTCCGTCCTTTTTTCAGCAGTGGACGCCTCATAGCTATTGCTGGATTTTCACGAAGAACAGGTCCCTAATCTCATTCTCACCTGCTTCTGCCTCTGCTCGGAGGTCAGCAGAGAAAATTGCTTCAGTGTTTAGCTGTTCTCTGAGATTTAAGGTGGGAAGTTGAAGCTTCAGATCCTTAGAAAGCCACGGTACGACTCAGGAATGACAGTGAGATGAGCACAGATGCCTGGCCTGGCCAGCTTTCTTCCTCACATCCTTTTAAAGATAAAGTCTTTAAAATACTTCACAACTGCTGCCCAGCAGGGGCAGCTTTGGCCCTTCAGAAAGAGGAAAGGGACAGGGTGCCATCTGTCAACTCCATCAGCCAGCTGTCTGATCCACGA
This sequence comes from Galagoides demidoff, assembly GCA_963574575.1. Classification (NCBI taxonomy): domain Eukaryota; kingdom Metazoa; phylum Chordata; class Mammalia; order Primates; family Galagidae; genus Galagoides; species Galagoides demidoff. Next base: position 22,769 of record CAUYQV010103021.1, read on the forward strand.
GTGGGACCTTGGGGAAGAAGAGCCTCGGGATGTCAGGGAGTTGTGCAGACGAGGGGCCCTGGCCCCTCTAAGCCTTGCTGACCGTTACCTAGAATAAGGCCCCTTTCTCTCTCTTTCTGAAGATTGGCTGTCCCCTGTCCTTCCCAGCTTTCCCGACACAGGCACCTCTGACCACACCCTCATCCCAAGACTTGGCAAGGGTTAACCAGTTTGGCTGACTTCCCTGGATGTGCTGTGGGGGTTTGCTCACAGATGTGGCAGAGGGGTCAGACCTTCTTCACTGTGGCTCTTTGGGCAGTGTGTCATGTAGTCCTCTTTGCCTTCTTACCTAGACAGTATCGAGCGTCCCCCGCCCCTCCCAGGGGGAATAGGTTACCCACTGTCAGTCCCAAGGGACCATAGTAGCCTCTAAAAGCAGCTTGCTCAAGGCCACCTTGCCCAGAAGAGTGCCACCAGCAGATCCAGGGCTAGAAGCCAGACTCCTCTTGTGTGTGCCCTATGCCAAACCAGAGACCCCCTTAGCTGGAGGTCTGGGACTCTTGAGGGGCAGCCGAGTGATTGCAGTGCCCTTTCTAGTCCACTTGCTTGCTCTCACTGTTTATGGATAGGATCAGTAAGTCTGGACTGTCTTTATTTTGTAGAGACAGTCTCACTGTATCACCCTCAGTAGAGTGCTGTCATGTCACAGCTCACAGCAACCTCCAACTCCTGGCTTAGGTGATTCTCTTGCCTCAGCCTCCCGGGTAGCTGGGACTACAGGCACCTACCACAATGCCTGGCTATTTTTTTGTTGCAGTTTGGACGGGGCTGGGTTTGAACCCACCACCCTCGGTACATGGGGCTGGCGCCCTATTCACTGAGCCACAGGTGCCGGCCAAGTGTGGGCTGTCTTTTCTGGACTTAGAAACACAAATGGGAGGAGGGAGGACCTTATACCTGGAAATACTCATTTACAAGGTGGTCTAATCTGAAGAGAGCAGACCTGAAGGTTTGCAGATATATTGATAGCTACCAGTGAGGGGCTACAATGAAGGGCTTTTTGTGCTTTGGCTCACCTGTCTCTCCTAGGACCTGGCCACCCCACGGGGGTGGTGCCACCCTCATCCTGTCTCACAGGTGAGGACCTGGGGAGGTTTTTGGGTCCTGCCCTCAGCAACACAGCTGAGAGGCAGGGAAGTGTGATTTGGATGTGGGCTCTAACCTTAGTCTGGGGAAGGATTCTGCATGACAGGTGTGGAATGGAGCAGTGCTGGCCGAGGGACTGTGTCTGGTGGAGGGCCTTCTGGCCCATGCCTGCCATCTCTTCCCTTGGGATACCGCCATCTCGATCTTTAGATCATTCTGTGATAGTTCCTGAGGCTTTCTGTCCCTTCTCTTACTGTCCACACTATGAACACCACAGGTCGTATTTCTGGCCTCTGATAATTTGGGATTGAGCCGGATCCCTGAAACTTCCTGTGTGGTGAGGAGTCAGTGGGATCACGGGACACTTGATTTCATGCACTTTTCTCAGCCTGGTGGAGGGTGATACAAGAAGCTTAATTCTACTCTCAGAGCAGCGGCATGAGCAGACACAGCATCCGCCCGTGTGGAGCAGGTCCCCATGCCAGGTGTGCTGTGTGTTAACTCATCAGTCCTCACCGCAGTCCTCTGCTAGTCCCATGTGAGCCAGTGGAGACAGGGTGACTTGTTTGAGGTCACACAGCTGGAATTGGCAGAGCCTAGATACAAATGACCTCACCCCAGGCCTCCTGCCTTTATCTTCCTCATTAAGAACCACTTGTCCGGTGAGAGGTCAGAGAATTCTGCCTGGCCCTGTGTTGCCTTGTCCAGCTGTTGGCCGCCTAGGCCAATATCCACAGGGGGCCTCATTCACAGGGCGGGACCTTAGTGCAATAAACAGCCACAAGGGCCTCGTGGAGAGGACTATCTCCCCCAGGAGAGGATCTTGAGCACATTTGCAGAGTATGCTGTTGAACTGAAGGAGCCCCAGGGCCAAGCGATGATTGGCCTTTGGTGGCCCCTCAGACAACCAGGACCTGTAGATGTCAGACGATCTCCTCCCTCTGTCCCAGTGATGGTGCTGGTGTCTGGTGGCCGTGTGCTCCCATTTACTGTTCTCAAGGGCGACATGAGTGTTTCCAGCCTGCCTCACCCTCCTGATAGCTGCTAGTGGCATATTTTTCTCTGCTTCCACCTGAGTTTCTGGCTTTGGACCTTAGCCTTAGAGTAGCCTTGGAGTTCTTCATAGGCAAGCAGCCCACGTGGCGCCTGAAGTCTCCCTAGGTTAAAGCCAGCAGAGGTAACAGGGCAACCCTCTGGCTGGGATGCTAGTGTGGCTTTATAGGGGATTAGAACATCTGGCTGGAACCCTGCCCCTGCAGTAACCTGGAGGCTGTAAGTAACCTCTGAGAGCCTGGTTTCCCCACCTGCCTTACTGAGTCCTTACGAGGCTCCCAGCTTGCTGGCCTTCAGGTGGGTGGGCGATGTGCAGTGACTTCCAGTTCCCCCCTCCTGTCTCCCTGCGTGGTTCTGGAGCCTCTTAGCTCTCCTTTTAGTTTAGAGTACAGCCAGCTGTCTGCTGCGGTGCGGACACCAAATGGTCTCTCTCTATGGTAACTCTGTACAAAAGATGGTTTTGTGGTCAGACCCTGAAGAATGCAGCGGGGCCCCTGCTCCCCACCCCCCACACAGGGAGCTGTGGTCACGGTTAGACCACTTGGCAACACTCACCAGACTTGAAACGGGGGGCTTGAAGCCATTGTTTGTGAATTAGTATGTTTTTCTCTCTTTTGCTTTTGTGAAAACCAACTTCCTGTGCAGCCGCTTGCATTTTAAAACCCCAAGAAATGGGAGTGGTTGGTGGGGAGCTATCTCTCGGCCCTGGTCCACTGCTCGCCTGGTTCATAGGACGGTTATGAATTATAGATCACAGATGTTAAAAAGAGATCATCTTTAAACAAGCTCAGTTCCCTCTGCTCGTGCCCCCTGAGTGTTTAAGTTTTTGTGTATAGTGAGTCCAAAACAAACAGAGATGTTCTTGAGAGATGTGGTGTTCAGGGATCCGAGGCAGCAGGAGGATGAGGACAGCGGAGGGGCCGCGGGGGAGAGCTGGGGATCGCACTTCTAAATTGTTGGCCTCCTGTTTGTGTGCTCGGAGAAACAGGGTGGCGTGGAGCACCCAGCCGAGCCTGCCTCCTGCTGATTTGCTGGTTAACCTTGGGAAAACATTGGCCTCATCCTCTCCTGCACACACATACACACTCTCTCTCTCATATCCCAGCTAATGCCCATGTGTGGGTGTCATGTACAAACTCTTTGGGCAGAACTATCAAGATAAATTAGGGAAGAGGTGCAGATACGGAGTGCAGATACGGAGGAGACGTCTCTGGGAAACTTTTCATTATGGACCCCCCATAGAGGCAGGCCTCATGAAACTCTCACCTAACGCAGACGCTGGGAATATGAGGGATTTCTGTGCAGCAGAATGAAAATATCGACATAGTAGCAATAATCGACATTTCTGAGCTGATCCCTGGAGATGGTGAGATGTGGGAGAGCAGTTACTCTTGGCAGGGAAGCTCATGGTGCAGAGGGGAAGACAGAAAAGGATGAGTCCAGAGCACCTGTACATCTCTACCTCCTCATAACATCTCTAAGAGGAAGTGAGCTGATTGCCCTGTTTCGGAAGTGGCTGTATAGATTTCATCTTGGTCAAGGGCCCTACCAAGGGCTATGCTCTGGGGCACAATTGAGGTTAAATTCCAGGCACTTCACTGCAAATATTGATGTAATTCCCAGGGTTGCATCACCTTAGAGTTTATTTTAGGCAAATGATTGCCTTTTAGGTCATTCTCAACCCATTTAAGTATCCTTGGCAGGAGAACATATCTGAATGGGCCAAGGCTCTTTGAGTTGGGAGCAAGGCGTATTTTCCCACCCAATCTCCATGCAGCCGGGCCCTGTGGTTTTATTGGCACCTCATTTGGAAAGTTCCTGGCCTTTGGTAGGAGAAGGGAAAGAGAAGTTTGGCAGCGTCCTTTTCCAAGGCCTGGAGTTTTAATGTGTGGTCAGGCTGTTTATTGATAAATTAAGTTTTCAAGAGGGAAACCTATTCTTTTAGGACATAGAGTTTCTAGGAGAAAAATAGTTTTAAAAGAAGTGATGGAGACGTTGAAGAACACTCCAGCAATGCCTATCATATCTCAGCTGGGGAGGAGTCTGAAGCCCTAAAGGGGATAAAGACTTGAGAAAGTGTTCACCAAGTTCACCATTTCTCTGGCCAGAATTGGTCTATAGGTGGAAAATTGGACATTTTTCCCTGGGGAAACACTTCCCCAAGGCATTGAGAGGTCTTAAGAGATGCAAGGCATCCATGGCCAAGTAAATGCAGCAACTGTTAAATTAACCTTTTCCCTAAAATGCAGGACTTCTCAGAGCCTTTACTCTGCTAATATGTGGTCTGATTTTCTGAGAGCAGATAAGTTAGATAATAATTCCCGAACTTATTTGGCCAATGAACTTATTTTAAGGAAACTCTCACAAGACTGCTATCTCTCTCTCTTTTTTGAGACAGTGTCTCACTGTGTCACCCTCAGTAGAGTGCTGTGGCATCACAGCTCATAGCAACCTCCAACTCTTGGGTTTAAGCGATTCTCTTGCTTAGCCTCCCAAGTAGCTGGGACTACAGGTGCCTGCCACAACACTCGGCTATTTTTTGGTTGCAGGTGTCATTGTTGTTTAGCAGTCCTGGGCCAGGCTGAAACCCGCCAGCTTTGGTGTATGTGGCTGGCGCCCTACTCACTGAGCTCCGGGGTCCTGAGCCAAGACTGATGTCTCTTGAAAGATTCCTGGAGAGGTTTCTTGGTTTCTTCTTTCTTTATGGCTTCAGATTCCTCTTTATGACAGGAGGTAGTAGAGAGGTCTCTAATATCACTACCACTTCTTTTAAAATTAGTTTTCTCCTAGACACTCTGTATGCCTGAAAGAGTATATGTTTCCTTCTTGAAAACCAATTAATCAATAAATAGTGGGAATTAGGTGAATTCTGACTTGATAGATTGAAGTTAGATAGATTTATTTATATAGCTTGGCATATACATATATATTAGATATATTGCATATGTATAAGCACATTTAAATAAAATCTATCAACCTGGTCTGTTGTAAGTGCATGTATATATGTATGTATTATAATCTCTCCATGGCCATCAGAGGTTTAGGTCAACTAGTGTTATTATGTATTTATCTTTGGATCACTGTGTAATTTCTGGTTGACTTTTGGAAGCTGGCAAAGCCTCACCATTGATATGTTCTCCAGGAGCACAAGGTCTTTGACTGGGAACCCCTGTATATGTGGATGGGCAGGTTTGATAGTCTCTGCTTCTTGCCTCTGAGGGATCCTCAAGAAACCCAGCCACTTAGCCCATAACTCAGATCAGCCAGTGTATAAAACTTCAGAAAATAATTGGCCTCTTAATTGCCACTGGTACCACATCTTGAACCAGGTTTGGTGTGCGGGGAGGGTGCCCTGGGCAGGCCATAGAGGATAATTTGAGAATTCCCTTCCTTGTCCCTGCTTTGCGGTTGCCGGGCACCTGGCAAGTGTGTTGGGTTGTTTGCTTTGGGTAACTATGGCAGCTCCTTTTAATTGCCACCAGATAATTTCAGCTTGGTCTCAGCGCTGGCTGTTTTGCTGCGCCACTCGGAAGAATGCCTACCCCTTTGTAAGGGCTGGGTGGATGGAAGCAGAAGCAGGCCAGGGCTATTCGATGTTTTTCTTCCCATTTAATGAGTGTTGAGTAAAACTTGAGTTTAGGGTATTTATGTGGCATGCAGCTTAAAACTGCTTGCCATGTTTGGAGACTTGGGCTAGATGTTTTTCACACATCTCTTGTGACTGAGATGGTAAAAGACTGCCTTTGTGTTAGACTTGGGTCGCTGTCAACTTTCTTTTGAAGTGCCTTCTGTTTTATTTGGGGGGCAGGAGTGGGAAAGGAGTGAGATGAATGAGAGGAGGTGAGGTGTGGGGACACCATGCAGGGTCATTGCCCTCGGTGGGACTTACTAGAAAGGGTATCACGTGGCCGAGAGCCGCAAGGGAGAGGCTTGAATCATCTGCTGTGCCTTTTGCTCCTCTGACGTCAGAATGATCGGAGGCCCTGAACCTTTGACCCCTGGCATCAGGTCCATAAATGGCCCTGGTTCCCAGGGAAAGGGAGACTTGTTGGACTGGAGCCCTGATGTTTGATCAGAGCCGTCTTTGAGTCACTACTGTCATGTGTTTATTCCTTCATGCACCAGTTGGAGTCAGACATGGCGCTGGGTGCTGGAGATCAGAGACACAGAGGTGGAGTTGTGCAGAATGTGGAATAAAAGTAGGGCTGGATGTGTGCCAAGACAAAATCATGCAGAGTTGGAAGGGTCGTCTCGGAGGTGGGCATTGGGGTACAGAAGGCCCGTACAGGGCCTGGAAGGACAGGCCAGATTCACCAGGCAGGGAGCATCTTATGTAAAAGCCTTGAGGGGCGTGGAATTATTGAGAGTGCCCAGAGGAGACCAGGCTGGTGGCAGTGGGTGGAGGTAGGAAGGGGCAGTGGGGTGGAGGTGGGCTGGGAAACTTGTCCTTTATCTGTAGGGGATGTCACCATTGAGCTGGGGGAAAGAGCAGAGCTTTGTAGGCAGAGGGTGGGGCCTGCACAAAAAGTGTGGTTGGCTGAAAGGACAGAGGGTGTTCTAGAGAGGGTGGCAGGCTCTGTGTGGTGCTTCTGAATGAGAGAGGTGAGGCAGGAGCTATGCGTCTTCCATGCCGTGCTTATCTGCTATGCTCCAGCGCTGAGACCTCTCTTTGCAAACTCCACCCCTCTTTGTGGGTGCCTCAGTGGAAAGTTAGATTTGAATGACCAGTAGGCCTGTGGCCGGAGCTGAAGTATTCCCTTATCTGTGTGCCCTCTGTCCTCTAAAGTACAGGGATTGGTGACACCTCTATGATGCTTAAGCACGTGTCCACAGAGCCCACTGAGGCTCCCTGCCCTTGGCCTGCCGCAGAGTGAATGGTACAGATCACAGGGATGCAGCGTCGACACCCAGTCTCGTCTTGGCTCTGCACACCGACAGCATCCTGCCCGCTCCCTGAGGGCCACACGGTCATCCTAGGCAGCTGTTCGGTGGTAATTAGTCAACCCAAGCTTTACAGGTTCAATGACTCATTGTCTTAAATTTTAATAAGTACAGAAAAACAGAGTGCTGATTTATTAAAAATTAATCCTCCTAAGAGGTAGATTCGACAGAGGGGCTTAGAAGGAAGGCAGGCAGAGGGAACGTGCGAGGAAGCAGGGACCTTCTCCTTCCTGGGGCCCCGTCTGCTGCTGGGAACGGCAGGGCACAGCCTGGACCCCTCGATTTGTCAAGGTTGGATTTTAAGAGGAAGATGGCAGCTCTGCACAGATTTCCTCCTTTTGTCCCTCCCCCTCTTCTTCCCTCCCTTTTTGGTGAGTTTCCTAGGGCTGCAGTGCTCCAGCTACAGAAATGCATTGTCTCTTGTCTAGGAGGTTCAGAGCCCAAAGTCAAGGTGTGGGTAGGGTGGTTCTGAGGGCTGTGCGGGAGAATCTGTCCCATGCCTCTCCCGCAGCTTCTGGTGGTTTGCTGCCAGTCTCTGGCATTGCTTGGCTCCCCGCCTCTTGTCTTTCCTCACATACACCCTCTTGTTCTCTTGCTCACTCTGCCCGACTCTCTTGTACACTGTGTCTCCTAGTCACCACCTCCCCTGCCTAGACCCCTGTGGTTCCCGGCACTGTTTAGGTCCCAGCCAGCCACCAGAGATGGATGGTGCCTCCCTGGGTGCTGGCACATTCGCAGGCTCTCTTCCCTGCCTTCTGCTGTTGGGGTGGGGGGGTTTGTGCCCACAGGAGCCCAGAACCCTGTAGTCTTTCTCAAAACCTTTCCCTACCATTGTTAGTCAAAACTTTTCTTTTGGCTGAATAAAGAAGTCCCCTGTCCAGGGTTCAGTTCCAAACAGAGGTCTGTGGGTGTGGGCAGGGAAGGAGGGATCTGTGTGAGTTTGCATGCATGAGATTAAGAAATATGCCAGCACAGGGCAGGGACATCCCCCGAACGAGCCTTCTCATTTAAAGCACTTCCTTCTCAAAGGCAATCAATTTAGGCCAAGTGCAGAGCCAGCTGAGTTGAAATTCAACAAGAGGGGAATGTTGGCCCCTGAAGCATTATGGGCCATTAAGTCGGTAATGTGGCAGAGGCCTCTGGGTAGCCACCGTTCCTTCCTTCTTGTTAATTGCAGGATGCTGTTATGGTGCTGTCCTGCTCCACTTGGTGTCAGACCCACAAGCATTCACGCACATTCTCACAGTGCTGCACCCTTCCTTGGGCACCCTCTGTCAATAACGGAGGCTGGGGAATAGCCAGGTGACTCCCCCTTGGATTTCAGGGGGGCTTGTGGGGTCCCTTCCACCATAGGTCTCGGGATTAAGGAGCTGCAGTTTTCACGGCGGCCTACGCGCCTTTCCCTGCTTGCGGTTGGGTGGATCCCAGGCCTGGGTCCCTCTGTCCTCCCCTGGCCTGCTCTGTTCACCAACAGTGGCTTGTTTTCCATCTGGAGTATCAAGCCCACATTGAGAGGGGAAGGATGGAGCTGGACCCTCTGTCATTGCATGTGTAGGGATAGAGGTGGCGGACAGATGGGGTAGGACCTTTGTCTGATGAGGAATAATAGTTTTGAAATGACTTGAAGCAAATTTAATCTTGGGAGAGTTTCCAGCATGAGTAAAACCTGGAGACTTCTCAGGGTGTTGAGAAAGCCACCCCCCTATCAAGGCGCCAGTTCCTGCCTCTAGTCTAGACCCCAGTCACTGCCACCCCAGGGTTTTGCCTGTCCTCCCAGCTGGCTTGGACTCTGCCTCTCCCTGAATGCTGCCTTCACGTGGGTGTGCAGGGATCAGAATTTCCAGAGTGTTCTCTCTCTTGGCCTTCCACCCGCTTCCCAGTCCAGTCCACCCACTTCCATCTTCATCTCTGCCTGTTCTGCAGTGTGGCCCACTGCCCCAGCCCCCTGGTGCCCCTGGTGTGGGCAGCACATCTGCTGTGCCCAGTCTAGAGCACACCCCCAACTAGTCCCAGGGGATCCACCCTCCAACACCAGTTCCATTCATGCAGCCTCTCTACCATCCAAACAGGATGCCCTTCTGTGCCATTTATTTGACACTTTGGATTCTTAGACTGGCACAGTCCATACACAATAGGTTATCTGAATATCTTCTATTTTTGTCACCCCTAAGGTGTCTCTCTATTTTGTCTCCTTGCATGGTTAGTTTGTTTTAGTTTAATAAACGTATATACACATTCCATAAGTATATTCTGGACTCACAATGATTATGCCTTCTTAATTGACATTTTGGGACACGGGATGGGGAGTTGAGTGAGGAAGGGAGGAGAGAAGTAACCTGGAGGTGGAAGAGCAGAGTTATCTTAGAAGTAGAGGTGGGACAGAGGGGCAGGCTGCCCTGCTGGAAGAGGTCGCCTGGGTCTCAGGCAGGGGCCAGCATGTGGTTACATCCGTTTCTCTGAGGAAGTGTGCAAGAAAGAGGCAAGCCGATCTTCCCCTGGGCACGGGCATCTCATTAGCTGGAAGGATGAGATGGGGAGGCACTTCCCACACTGGTGCCCCTGGGGTAGGCCACTCCGTCCTTGTCCCTGCCTCTCTGCCCTGAGATGGGTCCAGCAGGCAGCCTGCAGAGCCTCCTGCTTCCGCTTGGCAGGAAGATGTCTGACCTTGCTGAGATGTCCTTGGTTGTGAGTTGAAAACAGTCCCTCTCGATCATCAGATCTGACAGAGCCCAGTGGATGGTGCTTACCTGGCATGAGATGCCGTATGGGAAAGCTTGCGCTAAGTGGTGTGGCTTCCTTGCTTCCTGTTGACGACATTCTTCTGATACCTGCCCTGGGAGATGCCACTTGTCTTGGACCACGCGAATGTTTCTCAAGGGCACTTAAAAAAAAAAAAACTAAAATATTTTTTGATGAAATCACCAAGAATATGTTAAGCGTATGATACTATTATCCTTTTTATTACTGCCGTTATTTCTGTTTAACATAAGTAGATGACTTGTTCTGAAAACCTAAGTTAAAGCCCAGAAGAGGCACTTCGTTTAGACAAGAGCCAGCCCAGGCTACGTTATAGGCACCTCTTGTAAAGGCAGAGGCCCTCTTGAGCTTTTTCCCCCATCAGGGAAAATGAGGTAGATAGATTCCTGTCTGGGTTTCCTCACGAGCTGTTTTTTGTTTTTTTTTACCTGAAATAACTCGCTCACAATGTCAAGCTGTTGGACTTGAAGGTCCTGGGGAGGATGAAGGTGGCTCTACCGCCACAATTCCCTGGGGGCCAGCTGTTGTCCTTTTTTATTTTTTAAAGACTGAGTCTTGGCTCGGTGCCTGTGACTCAATCGGCTAAGGCGCCAGCCACGTACACCTAAGGTGGCGGGTTTGAATCCCTCAGCCCGGGCCCGCCAAACAACAATGATGGCTGCAACCAAAAAATGGCCGGGCGTTATGCGGGCGCCTGTGGTCCCAGCTACTTGGGAGGCAGAGGCAGGAGACTCGCTTGAGCCCAGGAGTTGGAGGTTGCTATGAGTTGTGATGCTATGGCACTCTACCCAGGGGGATAGCTTGAGGCTCCGTCTCAAAAAAAAAAAAAAAAAAAAAAGACTGAGTCTTATTCTGCCATCTTGGGTAGAGTGCTGTGGCATCAGCATAGCTCACAGAAACCTCAAACTCTTGGGTTCAAGTGTTCCTCTTGCCTCAGCTTCCCAAGTGGCTGGGACAACAGTTATCTAACCACAGTGCCCAGCTAGTTTTCTATTTTTCGGAAAGACAAGTCTTGCTCTTGCTCGGGCTGATCTTGAACTCCAGAGCTCCAGGGATCCACCCACCTTGGCCTCCCAGAGTGCTAGGATTATAGGCATGAGCCACCACTGTATCCACCTGTCCTTCCGCTTTCTGATGACACAGAGCTCAGGCAACCAGTCCTTGGTGTCCCGTAGGTGGTGGGGCTGGGACTGTGGCCTGCTCTTAACCGGAATGATCATCCTGAATTCCAGTCCTTCCACACCTTTGTGGGGTCAAAGCAGCCGGAACCCCAAGCTATGCTTGGTGCATTGGTTTCTCCCGACCTAAGAATGCCAAAGAATGCAAAGCTTTATCTCGATGCTTTTAGAGAAGGTTCTCTCAGCTCTGAGCCCTTTAGAAGGTTTCCAAAGTCTATTAGGCGGCAAATGCTTTCATGGCTTTGGAATCATAAGGTTGATTTGAAAAATTGGCACCTAATGGCTTACAACTGGAATAAATTTCCTGAAATTGGACCTTGGAGGGAGACTTAGGTGCACACACAGCGGCCTCTCCCCAGCTTGGTGCACACCACGCTCTGTGGAAGGTGCTGCTTGCCGGGACCATCAGGAACCTGCATCCCCCCTTAATTAGAGGAGAGGCCTTGTTGCTCTCCATTTCTTCCAGCAAATTTGGACCCAGCATTTAGTGCCAGCGACTGTGGGGAGGCTTCTGACTGGAGTTTCTCCCCACTGGTCTTTAAAAGGCCAGGGCCTGAGAATTCCTGAAAAATTAATGGGGTCTCTGTGGGTTCTTTACACTCGCTGGTAACCTGGCCTCTCCCAGGCCCGTGGTGGCTCCATGGCATAATAGCTGCACAGCAGCTGGTCTTTTGTATGTAAATATGACCTAAAGAAGTATGGGCTGCTGCGGTCCATTGTTGCCAGAGACTGTGCGATTTCAAACAGACACAGGCTTTTAAAATATTCCAGACAGATACAGAAAATGTCAGCCACGGGTTTCTCTCACTAACTTCTGCCCAGCTCTCTTTTGGTCTCTCCCTCCCCTGGCCAGCCACCCCACCATAAAATATAATCAAAAAGCTAGTAAATAATTTAAAAGAATTGCCTCAAAGGATTTGTAGCCTAGAAAGAGACTCCCTTCTCCGGTTTAAATTGGGAGAAACTGTTTTCATTTTTTTTCCCCCCAGATATTTAAAATATTTAGGAGTGTCCCGCAGGGTCTTGAACTCATAAGTGTCTGCATTTTTCTCGCTATATTCTCATCCCCTCTTTTCTTTATTGATTTTTATTTTTTTTAATGTTGCTGTCGGCAACATTTAGGTCCAGCTTTCAAATGAAAATCATATTTCAGATACTGGTCTTAAGTTGGTCCAATTTAAGGTCTGTGACGTTCACCTGAGTCCTACACCCCTGTTCTTTTTGTAATGAGAGGATAGGCTGGATTTTGACTGCTGTGATTTTTCATCCCATTAACTCTTCAGAGGGGTCCCTTATCTTGAGAGTAAAAGAGGAACGATGTCTTATATGTGGAGTCACTGCATAGCTTCTTCCAGAAAGTTAATCAGTCCTTCCCTATTCACCTTGAGAAGGGAGAGAGGAGGTCAGTGGTCTGGGCAGCCAGAAACTTAGCTGGGGATGAAGGTGCAAGTGGGAGGAAACCTCATGTGGACCCACTCCCAGCCCCGACAGATAGGTGCTGACCCTCCTGAAGGATTGCTTGAGTAGGTGTGCATTCGCAGTCCTGGGGCCAGGTAGAGATTATGGTACCTGGGACGCAATGGGCTATTGTTAAGTATTAGATGGATGGATGGAAGGAAAGAAGTATGGACAGCTGGATAAAGGAAAGGATAGAAGGATAGAATAGATGAAGGATGGATGGACAGATGGAGGAATGAAAGCAGTGGTAGACAGATGGACGCATAGATGGACAGTTGGTGGATGGATGCATGGGCAGGTGGAGGAGTGGATGGAGGGGCGGATGGGTGGATGAAAAGAAGGAAGGACAGATGAAAGATGACTAGATGGGTGGAAGGGCTGAGGGATGAACAGATGGAAGGGTACAGGGATGGTCGATACTTGGTTTCCCCTTTAGTATTTACTCCCATGCTGTACCCACCTGGAGTGTCTCCCTTGGCCCTGCTCCTAGACGTGAGGAGGGTGAGCTAGAACACTGGTGCCAGGGAATCCTGACAATGTCCTGTCTCCTTGAATGCTGTATGTGCTGCTACCACCTGACCCTCTAGGAAGGCCATTCTCAGAGCATTCCTCTTCCTTTAAAAGCATAGTGTCATACTTAACAGGACCTGCCCCCCACCCCTGCTGGCATTGCCCATTTTCTCTGTGAGGGACCAGCACATGGACACTCTGGCCCGTGGCTGAGCTATCTGGCAGTCCTCTGCCAAAGAGCCAGATGTGTCCTCGCTGGGTCCAGCCAACAAAGGTCATCTCCTTGGCACTGTGGTCTATTGCCTCAAGCCTGGACTGTAAAGCATACTGAGTAAGAGGCATTCTAGAGGAAAATGAAGCTGCATTTGAATCCCTGATGCTGCTACATACCAACCGTGTGGCCTTAGGTGAGTTATGTAACCCCTCATAGTCTTGGGTTCCTCACCCGTGCAATGAGGGAAGAGCATCTCTACCTAAGGGCACTACGAGGATTAAATGAGACGACTCACAGAGTCCTTACAAATGAGTTATGGCCAGCACATGGCACCCAAATGCAATCCATGTAGCATTTATTGTCGTTAGTGACAGCAAGGGCTGGGCTGCTGAGAGGATGTCTGGGCACCCGGCTTGCTTAAGTCATCAGTGCCCGGGAGGGATGCAGTCTGGTCTGGCACAGTGGCTGCCCAGGACATAGGTCTTTCAGGCCTCATCTGGGCATCCTGCATGCTGTGTTGCCAGTTTCTTTAAAGAACAGCTGAGGATGGTGAACACCAGGGAGGATCTATAGGCAGCTGAGAGGAGTCCTCAGCTGACCTCAGTCTTGGGTTCTGTCTCTCTCCTTGAGACAGAATCTTCTCCCCTCTCCTTCTGTTCCTTTGTTCTGACAGTTTCTCTCCCCTTGAAAGCAGAGGCCCTGACCTCTCCTCCCATCAGTTCACTTGTCCCCCTGGGCTGAGACCCCCACAGGCTGCCTGAGACCAGTTCGCAGCTTCCTTTCTGCCTTGGGGAGAGAGGTCACTTTCAAGGTGGTGACAGCCTTGAGAGACTGCAGAAGAACAGCCTCGGCCAGCTCTGAGAAGCCTTCCAGAAAACCAGAAGTTCTGGACTTTGGCCTCAATCTCCTAACTCGTGTTCTTTTCTGTTTTAAAGCCCATAAGAAGGGAGGTGTGAAGTCCATGATCTGTAAGCATAAAGGATTTTTAAACTAAACAAGAAAACCAATTATTTTTCTAACTGCTTTAGTCCTTCAAATCTTTCACTGTAATGGAGATTTAGAACCCATCACAGTTGGGCTATTATTTCTGTGTAAACAGTGTCATGCCCTATTGCACCAAGCAAACAGTCAATTTTTTCCATTACACTTAGACACAGATGATGAGGGTGCTGAGTCGATGGTCTCTCAAGTCGTCTTTTAGCGGATGGGAGAGTGAGTGACCATGGTTGGAGGAGAGGAAAAGGTTAAGGCTCATGGGGGATTTCGGTCCTTACCCATGGGTCACCTCTTTGGCTCTGTAGCTATATTAATCTTCAGGCCCTGGCTTGTGACCCTCCCACACCCAGAGCAGGGCAGCAGGGGGATAGCGAAGCGTCCATGGAAGGCTGGGGCCAAGATGAGAAAGGCAGGAGCTCCACTGTTCTTTGGCCTGATGGGATGTGGCGCGTCTCCTGCGGCGCCATCTCCAGGTGGGGGTCTCTTTTCTTCCAGGTGGTTCTGCTCCCGGATGAGCTAAGTGTACACTTGATTTTGCATTCCTTTGCTTTTAGCTCTGGGATGAAGTATAGACAGCTGTGTGGCCACAGGCTCCTGTCCTGTGGTGCCCACTTGGACATCTTTGCTTCTCCAACGGTGACTGTCTTGCAGTCCCCTGGTGACACTGTGCTCCATCGTGCACTCTGCCTGGAACATTCTTCCTGCCTCTCCCCTTTTTCTGGCCTACTGCCTTTTCATCCTCCAGTTCAGATGCAGCCTCCCCCAGGAAGCCCTCCTTCACCCCAAGGCTGGGTGCATACCTGTCCCGTGCTGCCCTGTGGTTCCTCCCCTCTAGAAGGCACTGCTCTGTCTTACAACCCCTAATCTGTCTTCTCCGGCCAAGTGTAAGCTCCCTGAGGGCAGCCACTGTGTGTTGCCTGTACCCCTGGTGCCCCACCACAGTTTTAATGTGTTGGATCATCTGATTGAGTATCTGCAGAATGAATACGTGAGTCCCCAAACCTGGCTGGGGGTGTAGGGCAAGAGAATAGTTGACACCCAAACCCAGGGCAACATAGGCCTTGCTGTCATCTCAGGGATGGTGATGGTGGGTGATGGGGCATGAGGTGAGGAATGTGGGACACTGAAGCCAGCCAGCCTTGGGCAAGTCACTAAAATAAAACTCCCTGTGCCTCAGTTTCCTCATCTGCAAAATGAGCTTAATAACAGTACCCACTTGATAGGACCTTTGTGGAGATTGTGTTGGTAAAGTGCGTGGAGCCTGCTCCACAGAGGTGTTTCTCCTCTCTTGGCTCTGCCTGAGCTTCCAGCCCCCCTGAAGGCCTTGCTTGGAACAGAATTTGGGGATCCACACGGGGTGTGTTTTCGCATATGGCAGTGGCCACATGGTCAGCCCTCTGGGGATGGCAGCTGCTCCCTGAGCCCCCTTGTTCCTGCTGCCTGCTGGGCCTCTGAGGCCTTGAGTTTGTGCCTTCCATAGTGACCTTTCAGCTCAGCCTGAGCTTCTCCAATCAAGCTGGCTCTGCTAATAGACTCAGCCGGTCAGCCTGAGGCATTTATGAGGTACCTTCTGTATACAAGCACTGTGCTCACAGATGACCTGTTGGTCATAAGGGCCTTAGAGAGCACATCTGATCTGCTCCCTCAGCCCACAAAGTAGGCCAGCCTGGTATTTTTTTCTTGCTTTTTCCAGGTAAAGCAATTGAACTGTGGAGTAGTAGCTCCAGGCGTGCAGCTGTGCACTCCCATCCCCACCCCCAACCTGGGACTTGCTATTAAATGTTTTTGTTTTTCTTGTCCAGACAAGTAGCCTCTTGGCCCTTGACTGCAGTAGGCATCAAAGTCCACTCATGACCCAGACCACAGGCTTCCAGAAAGCCATTGGTGTCCAGAGGAGAGGAGAGGGGAAATGCCTACGGCCAGAGAATGCCCAGTCCCCTTCTCACTTGGAAGTTCAAAGGCTTCTGTCCTGAGGGGCTTGTCCTCTAGATCTTGAGGAGCAGCAGAGAGGATGGGTGGCTTGTCCCATCTGTGGGAGAGCCAGGGTGGGCTGGGTGAGGGACCCTGCAGGGTGTCAGAGTTGCTGCTGGCTCCTGCCCTTAGGCGGACCTTGCTTTAAGCAAGGCTGAGAGCTGAAATGATGGATTCCCACAAAAGATAAATTAGAAGGGGATTATCATCTCACAGAAGAAGTCTTTTAAAATATACTCGGAAGTATTCAGAATGAGAGTTGGCCCACATGCGGCTTGGCAGGCTCACCTGTGCTGGTTCCAGGGCTGATCTCTGCATGGTGGAGGTGGCAGGGGCTCAGGGAGTGTGACCTTGGTTGCTTTCCCTAATGGCTATTCTAGGGAAAAACCCTGCAGATCCTCTTAGGGAAAGAGTGGTGATGGGGGGGGGTCCCCAAAGATAAATAACCTGGCAAGGGGAGGGGAGATGTCTCTGACCCCTAATTGAAGGTGATGGGGGGAGGGGGAGGTTACTCTGCCTTAGGGATTGGGGTCAGCTACACTTGGGTTGAACCTTCACTCTGCCACTTACTAGCTTGGCGACCTTGAGCAAGTCCCTTAATCTTTCTGAGCTTTATTTTGCTCATCTGTAAAATGGAAATAATAATAGTAACAAATACAGGGACTGGGTTGTTGTGAGGCTGAAATGAGGCAGTGAATGTGCAGTACTTAGCGTGGGTCCTGGTGCATGGTAAACCCTGTGTGGCCCTGGTGGTCGTGGCTGTGGTCATTTGTCCTGCCACATGGTATGGCCTTACACCCTGCAGCAAGTTCTACTTTTGTGAACCTTTTCCCCCCTCACCGGGCACTATCCATCATGGGCTTTTCCCATCAAAATGCTTTTCTTTAACCGTCCTTTGAAGCTAACCAGCGGATCGCCTTCCCTTCCCAGAAGCTCAAGGCTGCCTGCCCGGGGATTTGCCCCTGTATGTTGTCTGTAATGCATAATATATATGTGAGTGTGAGTGTGTGTGCGTAGGTCCCCCCCCCACCACATGGATGTATATATAACTCATTCCCCAAAGAGAGATTTATTTCAGGGAACAAATGCTTCTGGTTAGCTTCTGTGTGGATCCGATCCAGCCCCAAGCCGTTGCCATGAGTAGAATTCATTGACGGCAAAAGGAAATGAAAACAAACGTTCCCTGACATGGGGCATTTCCGTTGGGGGGGGCCTCTGGGAATTCTCCTCCTCTATTAAAATATCTACCAAATTGGATGGAGGAACTTGGCAGCCGCAGCCTGAGCTCTTTAATTGTTTCTGTGGGGAGGGCACAGGCAAGAAGCTATGTACTGGCCTGTTTTCTGGAACCTTCCACTGAAGTACAGGAGGAAGGGGCTGTTTGGGAGTGGAGGATGTCTGGGTGCCCCTGGAATCTGACTGTGATCCCCACATCTGGGCAGGTGCCCAAGGACGGTGAGGGGAGAGTGCCTGCACCTTGGCCCTCTGCAAGCAGGTCCTTGTAAAGTTTGCGGGGTGAGGCGGCTGAAACACACATTCCTGAGATGGTCTGAAGCTTTCCCTTTAGCCCCAGTAGACAGAGTACGAATGTGGTTTTGATCACAACCAGCTGATGGGAGCCGACCCAGACTTATATTAGGATTTGGCTGCTTTTTGGTTTTGTTTTTCTTTCCCCCTCCTCTTCCTTATGGGGAAGATTTTTTTCTTTTTTTTCATGAATGAATTTGCTTCAGGGGACAGTTGAGGACAGATGCAGATGGTGAGATACAGGGGCTCCCACACAAAGCTGGGGGTGTTTGCTGATCTGTTTCCTCCCTCTCTCCCATTAAAAGTGGGCCATCCGTCCAGTCGTGTTTCCTGAGGCCCCTGGGTGTGTGCTAGTGGGCATGGCAATTGGTTCATTTATTTACCATCTCACTGAATCCTCTGCGGGGTAGTTACAACCGTCCTCATTGTACGGATCTGGAAGCCACATCTCTGATCATCCAAATATCCCCCTCAAAGTAACAAAGCTGGTGAGTGGCAGAGGTGCAAAGCTCAGGCAGGTTAGACTCCTAAGAGGGTTTCTCCACCTCAGCACTGTGACACTGTAGGCCAGGTGATTCTTTGTTGTGGACACTGTCCTGTGCATTGTAGGAGATTTCATGGCATCCCTGAGCTCTACCCACTCAATGCTGATAACCTCCCGCCCCCAGTCACAGCAATCAAAGACATCTTCAGACATGGCCAAAGTCCTCGGGGAAGCAAAATGGCTCTTGGTTGAGATCCACTGCTTAAATCCTTGTCCCTTCCCCACCCCAGTGATTTTTAGCCTCTGTGGGGTTCGTAAGAGGATCCTAAGAGAGGATCTTTGGTGTGCTGCGAAAAATTTTAAAGATCATTCATTTAGTTCTTTGTGCAAAGCATAGTTAAATATATTCTTTTTTCCTCTTTTTTTTTTTTTTTTGAGACAGAGCATCACAGCTCATAGCAACCTCCAACTCCTGGGCTCAAGCGAGTCTCCTGCCTCAGCCTCCCAAGTAGCTGGGACCACAGGCGCCCGCCACAACGCCCGGCCATTTTTTG
This sequence comes from Galagoides demidoff, assembly GCA_963574575.1. NCBI lineage: Eukaryota > Metazoa > Chordata > Mammalia > Primates > Galagidae > Galagoides > Galagoides demidoff. Next base: position 41,537 of record CAUYQV010103021.1, read on the forward strand.
GTTGCAGCCATCATTGTTGTTTGGCGGGCCTGAGCTGGGGATTCAAACCTGCCACCTTAGGTGTACGTGGCTGGCGCCTTAGCCGATTGAGCCACAGGCGCCAAGAGATGAAGTCTTACTTGTTGCCCACACTGGTCTCACACTCCTGGACTCAAGCAATCCTCCCACATCAGCCTCCCAAAGTGCTGAGATTATAGGCATGAACCACCATACTTGGTCACAATATACTTTAAAATAGATTTTCAGAAGTATAAGATGTTGAATGGTATTCTCATATGCCAAGTAAACCAAAAGAATTCTAAAATGGCCATGGTGCCCATGGCACCCGTGGAAAAAAACAAGGATTCTGTCTCAAACCTGACCCACCTATCCAGAGAAGAGCACTTTTTAGATCCTCCAGATGTATCCTTTGAAGCTATTTGCTTTGACATTATAAGTACAAAATAGTGCAAGGGGTTGTGAGGTCACAAACAGATGACTCAAGAAGAACAATCACTAAGAAACAATCTTTTTACTTGCTAAAGACCTTAAATGATAGGCAAACACCTTCAGAAAGCAAAGAACAAAAGCCATAAAAACTCAATATTTAATTTTTTTTACTGTACCATTTATATCTGTACCAAAAAAGAAAAAAACAGAAGAGATATTTAGGTACAAATCTAACAAACAGGTATAGGAACTATATGTTGAAAACTATAAAATATTGAACAAAGAAATCAAATAATTCCTTAGTAGGTGGAGAAATGTACTCTGTTCGTAGAATAAAGGACCCAAATATTGTTAAAATGTCATCTTTCCTCAAGTTGATTAATACATTCAACCCAGTATCAATCCAATGCCCAGGAAGATTTTCCATAGCTATCAAAACCTAAGAAACTAAGAAAGCAAAATTTATGTAGTAAGGCAAGGAACCAAAGGAGCTAAAACAACTAAAAAGAAGAACACAGCTACAGGACTAATGCTATCTGATTTCAGACTATAAAGTCATAAGAAGACAGTACTGTACTCATACATGCATAGGACAGTGGAACAGAGTAGAGTTCAGAAACAGACCCAGGCCGGGAGCAGAGGCTCACACCCGTAACCCCAGTACTTGGTATGCTGAGGTGGGCAGATTCCCTCAGCTCACGTGAGGTTCGGGACCAGCCTGAGTCAGAACAAGACCTCAATTCTAAAAATAGCTGGGCATTGTGGCAGGTACCTATAGTCCCAGCTACTTGGGAGGTTGAGGCAAGAGAATCACTTAAACCTAAGAGTTTGGGGTTGCTGTGAGTTGTGACATCATGGCACTTTACCAAGGGTGACAAAGTGTGACTCTGTCTCAAAAAGGAAAAAACAAAGAAATAGAACCACACAAATATTATATAATTAATTTTTACAAAGGCACAAAGATGATTCAATGGAGAAAAGGTACTTAGTTCTTCTCCACAACCACTATTAGGATGACTAGATGTTCATTGCCAAAAACAAACAAAAAACCAAACCATATTTTATACCTTAAAGGAAAAAAAAACCTCTAAATAGACCATAGATCTACAGGTAAAACTTAAAACCATAAAACTTTTAAAACATAGGAGAAAAATTTTTGTGACCTTGAGTTGATTTCCTATATCTCAGATAGCAAATCATGATCTATAAAATATAAGATTGATCTGTTAAGATTTTTTTTTTTGGGGGGGGGTCCAGGGCTGGGTTTGAACCCACTACCTCCAGTATGTGGGGCCAATGCCCTACTCCTTGAGACACAGGCGCCAGCCACATACACCTGAGGTGGCAGGTTCGAATCCAGCCTGGGCCCGCCAAACGACAATGATGGCTGCAACCAAAAAATAGCCAGGCGTTGTGGCGGGCACCTGTGGGCCCAGCTACTTGGGAGGCTGAGGCAGGAGAATCACTTGAGACCAGGAGTTGGAGGTTGCTGTGAGCTATGATGCCACAGCACTTTATCCAGGGCGACAGCTTGAGGCTCTGTCTCAAAAAAAAAAAAAAAAAGATTTAATGAAAATTAAAACCTACTGCTCCAGGGGAAACACTGTTAAGAAAATGAAAAGTCACAGGCTGGGAGAAAATATTTGCAAATCACATATTTGACAAAAGATTTTTATTAAGAAAACGTAAAGAACCGTTAAAACTCAATAATAAGGAAATAAACCAATTTTTAAATTTGAGCAGACACTTCAGCAAAGAACACACAAGAATGGCAAATAAGTACAGTATGTCTCAAATCAATTATTCATTAGGGAAATGGAAATTGAAATTACAATAGATTCCACTACACACATAGTAAAATAGCTAAAATAAGAAAATAGTGAATACCAAATGCCAGTAATGATAAAAAACAACTGGAGGGGCAGTGCCTGTGGCTCAAAGGAGTAGGGCGCCAGCCCCATATACCGGAGGTGGTGGGTTCAAACCCGGCCCCAGCCAAAAACTGTAAAAAAAAAAAAAAAAAAGAAGAAGTAACTGGAATTCTCATACATTGCTTGTGGGAATGCAAAAATGATACAACCACTTTGGACAGTTTCCTATAAAATAAACGGGCAGTTGAATCCCACTCCCAGGTACTTATCCAAGAGAAATAAAAATGTGTTCACACAAACACTTGTATGCAAATGTTTATAACTGTTTATTTATAGTCACAACACCCTAAATCAATGCAGGTTGATCACAACACCCGGGCGTTGTGGTGGACCACCTGTAGTCCCAACTACTTGGGAGGCGGAGGCAGGAGACTTGCTTGAGCCCAGGAGTTGGAGGTTGCTGTGAGCTGGGATGCCACAGCACTCTACCCAGGGCAACAGCTTGAGGCTCTTCAATAGTGAATAGATACTGAGTATATTCATATAACAGAATACCTACAATGAATCACTGATACGCATGACAATATTGATGAATCTCATGTGCTTTTTGCTGTGTCAAAGAGGACCATCCCCAGAAGGTCATACAATATGAATACATTTTTATGAGATTTAGGAAAGACAAAACCATAGGAATGGAGAACAAATCAGTCACTGTTAGAGGGTGGGAGTAGCAAGAGGGGATGGGAGAATCATAGAACTGTTCATCTTTCAACTACGGTGCATTTGTCAAAACTCATTAAATTGTACATCTAAAAGAATAAGTTTCACTGCATGCAAATTCAAAACTAAAAACAGAATTAAAAGATTCCCAGGAATCTCTTAATTTTGAAAAATACACTGGAACTTCTCTAATATACTTTCTTGATTCAATTTATTCAGGAATGGAGGCTGTTGAGTCAGGAGAAGCCCACCCCATTTTAGTTGTGTCACTTTAGGCAAGTTACCTAATCTTTCCAGTTGCATGATGGGGACTGCAGGCCCTCTCAAAAGGTTTTTATGAGGATTAAATGAGAGAATGCCTGGAAAGCACTCAGCAAACAGTAAGCATTCAATAAACATGAGTCGTTATTAAATTTTTATGTATATTTTAGCAAGTTTTTTTAAGTTATGGAAATACAGGATGTTATACCCACCCAAAAAGCAAAACTATTTTAAGTTTATAATGTGATACCCTGAAACCAATACAAGTCACCTATTCAGAGGAAGTTGCCTATTTAAAATACACAGATGACTAATCATTTACATAATCATCTAGCTTTCCTTCTCAGGATTCAATATCATAACTAAATGTTTAATTAATGCATCTGCCTTCAGACCTCGGGCCGTGCAAAAGTGGGGAAAGCATGTATCTTGCACATCCTGCATCCTCCCTGTCTATAGGGGAGTGTCCAGCACCTACAGATACCAATACATGTTTTCTTAACCTATTAGTAAGTCAAATATGGGATGAGGGCCACATGAAAGAGTGGGAGGAACATGAACTTTGGAGTCAGACCGAGCTAGGTTCAAATACTGACCATATTAGTTAATAACTCTCCTCCAAGGCTCCCTTTTCCACCTCGTTATAAAACAGACTATTCTTCCCTTGCAGGACTGCTGTGATGACTGAATGAGAGACTGGATGTGAATGCACACAGCCCCTCGTTCTCTAAACACGATGGGCTTCTACCACAGCGAATTTCTGTCTTATTCTCTCTTATATTAACACAGCCAAGAGAGGGTTTTGTGGAAAAAAAATTAATTAAAAAATATATAATAGAACCTTTTTGGAAGGAAGTATGGAGAATCCTCAAAGAACTCAAATTAGACCTCCCATTTGATCCTGCAATCCCATTACTAGGCATCTACTTAGAAGAAAAAAAAATCTTTTATCATAAGGACATTTGCACTAGACTATTTATTGCAGCTCAATTTACAATCACCAAGAGGAAACAGTCTAAATGCCCACCAACACAGGAGGAATGGATTGACAAGCTTGGTATATGTACACCATGGAACACAGCCATTAAAAAAGATGGAGATTTTATATCTTTCATATTACCCTGGATGGAGGTAGAACACATTGTTCTTAGTAAAGTGTCACAAGAATGGAGAAGCAGGCTTGGCGCCTGTGGCTCAAACGGCTAAGGCGCCAGCCACATACACCTGAGCTGGCGGGTTCGAATCCAGCCCAGTCCCACCAAACAACAATGATGGCTGCAACCAAAAAATAGCCAGGCACTGTGGCAGGCGCCTGTGGTCCCAGCTACTTGGGAGGCGGAGGCAGGAGACTTGCTAGAGCCCAGGAGTTGGGAGGTTGCTGTAAGCTATGATGCCACAGCACTCTATCCAGGGTGACAGCTTGAGACTCTGTCTCAAAAAGAAAAAAAGAATGGAGAAGCAAGAATCCAGTGTACTCAATTCTAATATGAAGGCCGTAGGTGAGCTAATACCAGGGGGGTTAGTAGAATGAAAGGGTGGGGAGAGAGACGGAGGGCAGGGGATGAGGGGTTTATGGCACACCTCTTGGGGGCTGGACGCAATTATAGAGGGACTTTATCTAACAAATGCAATCAGTATAACCTAATTCTTTGTACCCTCAATGAATCCCTATATATATAACCAGTCCCACCAAACAACAATGTTAGCTCTCCAGTTGGTCACTAGGTAAAACTGTGTAAGGACAATGGCCACAAAGCAGCATCATATATTATTATTTGATCCTCACGGTAATCCTTTATGGGGTTTATTATTGTCCTTATTATATAGATAGGGTAAGAGAAGTCCAGAAAAGTTAGGAAATAGTCATGCATACATAGCTGGGAACACAGGAGCCAGGATCTGAAACTTCTGAGTTTCTACTCCGGGTCTTTTTCCACCAAGAGAACTAAGGAACAAATCAAAAGACATATCTATCTGAAGGCTCAGTGATCTTCCCAGTACTAACCAGTTGATAAAAATGAAAATATTTCTGTTTCCACTGTGACCATTTCTAAATGTTCTAAGTCGGTTCATCCAGGAAGGGGCACTAGTGGCCCTACTATTTGTCAGGTACTCTGCTGAATAATTTGCAAACACTGTCTCTCACAACAACCCTTCGAGGTAGGTCCTTATACTTATATCTAAATTTCAAAGACTTAAAAGAATGAGTTTCAAGGGGGCAGGTAACAACAAGCTCATAAGCTGGCAAGTGGGAAGCTGGTAAGCAAACCCAAGCCTGTCTAGCTGCAGAGCTCGTACGCTTTCACTACCCCACCGTGCTCACTTCCAGAAACTTTATGACACTCCTGTGATCATTAAAATCTCCAAGAAGCCAGTTCTGTGATTTTCTTATCCTTGACACATATAGAACACTCAGTGTTTGCCTGAGCTTCTAGAAATTGTCCTCTCATGAGTAACAAAATAGTAAGTGATAAGATATTTCCTTTTTAAATGTTTTTATGCTGGGTGTGGTGGCTCACGCCTGTAATCCCAGCACTCTGGGAGGCTGAGGGAGGAGGATCACTTGAGTTCAGGAATTTGAGACCAGCCTAAGTAAGAGTGAGATCTCTTATCTACTAAAAATAGAAAAACAGGCCCAGCATGGTAGTATGCGGCTGTAATCTCAGCTATTCTAGGAAGCTGAAGCAGTAGGAGTTTGAGGTTGCAGTGAGCTATGACCACACCACCGCATTCTAGCTGGGGCAACAGAGTGAGACTCTGTCTCAAAAAAAATTTTTTTCTATTATTAACCAAGAATTCTGAATTCCCAAAACATCTACCTTTTAGAAAAATCACCGAAGCTAATTAGACTACACCTTCTCTACTTATCACAGCTAAGTAATTTTGATGAGAACTGAAGATCTTTATAACTATACACACCAATAGCCGTAAGCAAATCATCTTTATTGAGACTAAAGGAACACATAAATAAAAAGTAAGTATTTGAGAACACATGCTCTGTAGGAGCTACCCTGGGCACTTGGAAGGGCTAATTTCATTTCCATTTTCCAGAGGGATAGAAGTCCAACATCATACCTCATAGTTACATAGCCCATCAGGCTGCAAGCAGGGTCTAGATCAAGGGTGCCTCCTCTGCTATCCAATGGTTCTTCTCTTACAATTTCAGAATTTCAGGCTAGGTCATGCTATGATGTTGCAGAAACAAGGCCCTTGCCCTCTGTCTTAGTGTTCCCAGGGACAGAGGTTAGGGAAGAGAACAGCAAAGAGCCACTGTTTCTAAATACTTTAAGGAATGAGGTTTCATATTTAATGTCCCATCTAGAAGTGATAAAAATGCTAATAATAAAATGCAATTACATTAAAAAAATACTGTCATGCATTAGTAAGACTGCACTAAAACTTCTGTAATCCCTCTGGAGGATCAAGCATCTCAAACATATTCATGGGAATAAGGAAAGAATCGTCAAACAAATACAAATTATATCAAAAAAGCTCTAATTAGCTCACTGGAATTTAATAAGATTATTTTTGATTTGAATTTTTTAAAACACAGAATATCTGGGTCTTGAGGGACATTGACAACTATCCAGTCCAACTCCCTCATTTTATAGATGAGGTTGATACAGGTCAGGCACCTTGGCTCATGAATGTCATCTGCCTATTAGCAGTACATACAGGACTTGAACCCAGGTCCTAAAGCTCCTAATCTTTCCCATAACTACTCTGATGCCAGTGAATACTATTGTAATTGATTAACTACCAATGCTTTGAGTTTATTGATCTTAAAGTGACAGAATGCCAATGTAATTTATTCAATATTTTTAAGACACATAAAAATTTCATTAAAGCCAATGAGGTAAGCTAATGGAGCAAAGTAATTAATCCTGTCTAGGTTAGTATTATTATTGTGCTGGGTTAGAATTACTCTTGGCATCTAATATGGAAAATATTTTAAATTGTTTTAATTTAACCTTGAATTGAACTCAGTCCTTAAAGGGCAACTCACTATATAACTAACTAGTTCAAATTAAATTTACTAAGAAAACCCATTTGTATTTGGAGAAAAAATAACAGAAGCAAAGACTTTCAAGTGCACTGCTCGATCTTTAAAATAGTATTGTGTGAGAAAAGGACTCCCTACTCCTCCTACCCTACCCCAAAGAAAATTTCAAAATCCATTCTCTCCAAGGGATTTAGCGGCCATCAGCAGCACTTCAAAGAGGACAGAAAAGAGATGGGTATGAATCATGAACAACTCTCATCTTTTAAAATATTTTGAAAACAATACTCTTAAAATAAATGCACCTGAATTCCAAGATAATCAATCCCCACAACTCAAATATGAGTAAATGGACTGCCATTTGGGAACTGTTACTGAAGTTTTGCCACTTATAGTCTAAGCAATTTTGTAACACAAAAATACAAATATTCTTCTGGGAAATTTACATGAGAAAATTCCTTCAAAGCTCATTTAAAAGAGTCCACGAGCTAGTTTCACAGTCTTAGCTGACAAAACTTCCTAGAAGAATGAGAAATTGAATAAGAAGAACACTATCCAGAATATAAAGCGCTGAACATATTAACATCTATCAAGGGACTCATAACAAGCATTTGTTAAAGAGGATTTTAAGATTAATAGCTAAAATGAAATTAAATTTAAAGCATATTTAAACTAATCTATCTGTTTGTTTCTGCATACACCCCACGATCTCAAAAACAGTTACTAAATAGAACTTACAGCCCTAAACAATTGTTTGCAGATTCTTGTTTTACAAAATAAAAACCTGAAGATAAATAATCATCACAAAGCTGCACATTGCTGACATCTGGGCCAGATTACATCAAACATTGCCTTCCTGTTCAACACAGCACGAGAGAATAAAAAAAATTTTTCCCAATTTAAACCTGTCCCTAGAGCCATAAAAAATGAAAAACTTCCAAGTCAACAGCTTCTGTGCATGTGCATGTGTGTAGTGATGTTGTTTTTGTTTGCTTGCTTTTCATTTTTTTACTTCATGCATTTTCAATGCAGCTATATACTTTTCTCTTCCCTCTTTCACCATTCATTGGCTACGTAATGCTCCAAAGGCTTGCACTCCAATTTATTAATGGAACAAGCCTCATATGATAAAGTGCCAAAAGAACTGGCTACTGGTAAAAAACCATTTGAAGGACACCGGCAACTTTTGTTAAGGCTATTGTTTTATAGTTAAATGCCATTCAGAGCAACTTGAACTGGACCTTTCTACTATCAAAGAGAGTAATTCATTGGGTTGCCTGGGATTTGGCTGGCAGGCCATCCTAATATCTATCTGGGGACAACTTTCACCTTTGGCTAGAAAATACTAACACAGAGCTTGAAACTGACCAAAGTAAGAAAAGTAAATACTATGGAAAAGGCTTACTCTGGATTTGCTGTGGCTGTTACTCAAATGAGGGACCGTAACATTTTGTAATAGCGTGTTCACATGTATGCATACATACACATACAAACAAAAGCTGAAATATTTGTCCCAGCTTTTAGCCAGAATACAATAACATTTCAGCCTTCAGCATGATCTAGAATAGTTTTCAAAAATAAAATCTGAGAGAAATGATCAGTTGTCCTCCATACTCTCAAGAAATCTGTTCACCCACTGATTTCAGGGTTGCTTTTCATCAGCAAAAGTTAGGCAAAGGGAGATTTGTGGAGTTTTCAGAGCTGACTTAAGAAGTTTCAAATAATTACCTTATAGACATTGGAGCAGGCAGTGCAGCGAGGGAGTAATAAGACCTTGCGCAAAAAGTGTGAAGGACAGGAAGGAAAATAACAAGCAAACCCTGGGCTTTCTTCCTAAGCTTCAGGACTCCTCATTTTCTTATTAAAAATTAATGTTAAAATATGTATCTTTCCTAAGCTCCACAACTAACTTCCTGTTCTGAATAAAGATAATTTTCAGATATAAATAAACCTACGGGAGAAAGCCCAGATTTTAAAGCATCTGGGAGTGAGGAATGGAGAAAAGGAACGTGGTAACCCACAGAAAAATCTCGGTTCAGCTTAGATACGACTCGCAGCTGAAAGTTATCTCAGGTTTGCAGGTCCTGCTCTCTGAGATGATGAACTCATGCTATCTTTTAATGAGAGGCTCATATCTGCCTTTGATGTGTGAAAGACACTCCCAGCTGGAGGAGAGTACAAGAAAGATCTAAAATATTTGCTTCAGCTGCAAAGAGCTATTAATGAAAGTTTAGAAAATGAGGTAGCATGGGGGGGGGGGTTCCTTTGGAAAAAAGATGACATACTCTCATCTTGTGAAATCTTAGAGGAAAATATTCCAGTAAAATAAAATCTAACTAAAAAATCTTCCCTCCTCTACACAGCAGAGTTCTTCAGCCTCCTCTGCTTAGTCCAAGGTGTGCTCTTAAGTCACTGGTATGTAGGAGACAGGAAAAATGACTTCATGTGATCTGCTATTCACAACACCAACAGTGAGATTCACATAACAAATACAGCTCACATGGAAGAGAGCATTAGAATTAATTCTTATAAAACCACCTTGAACTGTGTTTAAGAACAAGAGCACTTCTGGTGACATCTGTGAGAGAGGGAACTCAATAAAAATTCAGAGAATTCTCCATAACTCTCTATACTCCTTCCTGTTCTAAGATTACTATCATCGTATTTGTCAAAAAGCAAGCAAAAATAGAAATCTGGCTTTCTTAATCACCTTTCTAAATATATTTTCTAATAATCCAATATATTCCCAGTATAGTGCGTAGGTACAGAAAATAAGCACTGAACAATTCTGACAGGTACAGATTTCCTATTTAGAGTTTGGGCACTTTCAATCACTCTTAGTTGGTCTACAGAGTTAACTATTTCCCCGGAATGGACAGGAAGGTTATGGAGGCAGCAAATTCTTTGAGATCTTTTCTTATGATTCCTTTTGATAGAAAGCAGGAAAGAGGCATATGAGGAAAAAAGTATTAAGTTTCTTCACAAAAAAAAAAAAAATTCTGTGTTGCTAACCCCTGAATTAGGTATTTTATATAACATGTTTACTTTAATGTGAACAATTTAACAAAGTAGGTCTCGTTATGTTTATTTTATAGATAAGGGAAATTAGGAACATATAAGTCAAGTGATAAGATTTATCACGTGGCTAGTTAAGTCAAAATTTGAATTTTGTTCTGACTAAACCTAAAAGTTTTGTTTTAGAATGTTAGGTAATTAAACATGATGGTACCATCTACTTTCTGTGGAAGAAATAAATGCTCTAAGGTAAAGACGTTGATAACAGGAAATTGTGTGTGTATAGGCAAATATTGGGACTGGGAAATAAATTATTTCAGCAACTTTCATTCATTCAAGAAATACTGAACCTCTACTAGGGGTCAGGTACTCTTATGGATTCTCTAAGCTGCATCCAAATTCTTACACCCTCTCTAGGAAATTATATAATTTCTCCTTTCAAAGTTTCCATATTCCTAGGCCAATTGGACATTCCTTTTCTCTTCTCACACATGCCTGGCTGAAATCACGCCAAACCTCAGCAGCTTTCAGAAGTGATAAGTCTGCTAGAGTATTTATGTTAAAAATAACAATTTCAACAGCATAACTGGAAATAAATAGTCTACTCTACCAACCAAAATTTTACAAGTGGTGAAGTAGAACGAAATATGAACTGGTATGAGCAGCTATCCCAGGATGACAATTGACAAATAAGATCACTTCCCTACCTACCATCAACATGTCAACAGAAAGTATAAAAATAAACTTTGTAAGCAGAATAATGGCTTCCTCTTTATAACCTGATTAATTTGTCCTTTCCTCAAAATTTCAGATGATATATTTACAATAATATAGCCTTTTGGATTAAAGAACTAGTGAAAATACTAGTTTCTACCCTTAATTACTGTGCTGGTTTGAAGAGGCAGCAAATTGTTTAAGGCCTTTTCTTATGATTCCTTTTGATAGCAAGGGAGAAGAAACTGCTTAATCTTCTCATGCCTCCGTTCCTCAATAACTAAAATGGAAAGACACCCTCGTTGCCCCTTCAGCTTGATATGAAACTAAACTTTGTTAAATAAAGCTCCAGAATGAATGAGTGGGTGCTGAGTACCATCCAACAAATGGTAATTCCTCAATCTGAGTTTCAAGTTCTTATTCTATATTTGAGTGACACAACATTGATGAAAAGAGGATTAAATCAAAGGTTCTGCGCAGAGAGGGGAAAGGCAAGAATCAGTCCTATTAAAAAACGAAAGGGCAGTTATTTTTTTCGGTCTTTTATAAAGAAAATATTGAGAGGGATTTCTGATGCGTCTACCCCAGCAGCATATTTGGAAGACGTGCTTAGTCCAGGCCAGAGTGCTGCTTTTGGAGTGAAGGGCTATCGCCATGCTCTAGAGTTCAGTCTCCTCGGCACATACATAAACACAAGTGCACAGCGCCTCAACGCTGTTTGTCCCCTCGGCCTCACAGCTCTGCCAGTTGGCAAACCCAAGCCAGGAAGTTGTCAATTCCAATTGCGTTTAGGCCATGTAGTCCTATTAAAGAAGGCTTGCTGGTTAAGGGGCGTCCTCTGTTTCCAAAGCATGGGAAAAAAAAAAAAAAGGCTATGCTTAGATTGGAGCTGGCAACTTTCACTGACTAGAGTTTTCAAGGAGCTATGAATGAGTTTAACAAAGGAGGTCTGTGGCTAGTTTCTGGCTAAAGTCCATGTCAACAGTTTTTAAGGTCACAGGCCACACTAACTAACATTTATTCCCAGCAGACCCTGTTCTAAACACAAGCTGTAAGTAGTACAAATTTGGAATTTTTCTGTAATCCCTTGAGATATTCCTGATCCTTCCACATGTTTCTGCTCAATTAAAAACAATTCTCACTTTGCACCACAAGAGAGGCCGTGCTCAACAATCTCAGTCCATCCTTAGGGTAGATGAACAAAAACCTGGCAAATCAAAGGGCTTGAGTGGGGAAGGGAAGGAATTCAGCTGGATCACACTGAAAAGTGCAGACAGCTCCCCAGGGGCTCGGTTTGTGAAAGCATAAAACAGGTTATGACAGAGATCCTGAGGCCATAAAAAGCAGGTTTGAGGCATGCATTGGGAATAGGCTCCTAGTCACTTCACAGAAATGAGATAAAAATTTCTGAGAAAATTAAAAGGTCAATGATGTGATTGGAGAATAGTGATAATGTACCGGAGAGATGCTATACATCCCACTGTAAAATTAATGCAACTGTTTCTTAACTAAGACAAACTCTTTTAACATTTCTGAAATCAAAATGTTTTAGGGACTAATCTAAAAATGTAATACAGTCATTTTCTCCCCCCTGAAAATGTTTCATATCATTGGTGCATTTTATAACTGACAGTACTTCTAAACCTTGCAAGGTAATATGGAAATAACTACCTTGGATTGTGCACCAAAGATATGCCATGTACTGTGTGTATTGTGTCTGTTAAAAAAATTTTTACTTAATCCATAAAGTTACTGCTGGACATATTTTCCATTTTACAGATGAGGAAACTAAGGAACATAAAGGTGACTTATGTTCTTAGACATTGTAAGTGGCAGCATCAAACTCTGAATATGAGTCTGATTCCAGAGCTCAGATCTGTTCCACAAACTTAGGGGAAAACATACACTAAAGGATGAGTGATCATTTTGCTGGTTAAAGCACTGCAGTCTGTGGCATTCTATATTTGGAATCATGAGAGTTAGAAGTGTAACAGTGGTAATAATTTTTCCAAGTTAAAAAATATGTAAACATTGGCCCAATGAGTGTTTGGATTAAGCTTGATAGAATATAATTGCCAAAAGAATCACTTCATTAAAGAGATACAAAGATGTAAACTTAAAACATTCACAATTTTATTACCTAACTATTCTCATTGTTAGTATTTTAATACCCAATTGCTCAAGTCATTTTTTTCCTGTGTATGTCTTATAAAATAGAGGTCATATGCTATTGAGAAATTTACCTACTGCTTTTTACTGTATAACATTCTATACTGGACATTTTCTGTATCATCAAATGATCACCAAAACAATTTTAATGGCTGCTTGGTATCTAATTGAATTTAGCTATCCCCTATTTCTAAGCCTTCAAATTGTTTCCAATTTTTCATTGATTTCCAGAAATGTTTAACCATTTTATACCCTGACCAGTATTTATACCAAATACCTATTTCACTGCCACCAAGTGTCACCTTCAAGTTGTTGGGAGGTAGGCTTGTGTACACTTTATTACATACACGTCCACACAAATCTCCCCTATGACAATGATATATATGCATTGGTCTACTTTTCTACTAATAACTCCTGCCCTAGATGATAGATAATGTGAGGTGTCAGTGACTACTTGTATAAGGCCCTTTACTTGTTATCTCTAATCCTCATAAAGAAAGTAGAGAATGAGGAAATTAAGGCCTAGAAAAAGTAAATAAAGTACCCAAAAGCTCACATCCAAATCCGGATGACTGGGACATAAGCCTTGCTCTGACTCTAGACCATGCTCTTTACTCCATGCCCCCTTGCAACTCATTTTACCCCTGAGATAGGATCAATTATCCTCTCACAACTCCAGAGACTGCCTTTATCTCTAATAACAGCTCTACAGACAATGGGGCTGGATTAATCTTTGTGGACTTAAAGAAGGGCAATAATTCTAATTCCTAGACTTCACAGGCTTTGAGAAAAAAGTTGCACATGCTGGCAAGAAGCATGCACTTCTTTAAAAAGCAAGCAGCGAGAGGTGGCAGTATGGTGCCACAGAATGCTCACATGCAGCTTGCACAACCATAAAATGGTGTAACTACTGTAGAAAACAATCCTGTGTTATCCCAATAAAGCTGAAGATGCACACATCCTGTGACACAGCTATTCAACTCTTTAGCTATATACAGTACACAGAAGCAGCTCATGCCTAGGTTCAAAATGTTCACTAAATGGCTGGGTCTGGTGGCTCACCCCAGTAATCCTAGCACTCTGGGAGGATGAGGCGGGTTAATTGCTGGAGCTCAGGAGCTGGGACCAGCCTGAGCAAAAGCAAGGCCTCATCTCTAAAAACAGAAAAAACTAGCCGGGCATGGTGGCTCATGCCTGTGTCCCCAGGTACTTGGGAGGCTGAGACAAGAGGATCGTTTAAGCCCAAGAATTTGAGGTTGACGTGAGCTATGATACCACACGGCTCTACCCAGGTGACGGAGTGAGACTCTTGTCTCAAAAAAAAAAAAAAAAGTTCATAAATGTCATAAGCTGGAAACAATCCAATGGCCACCTCACTAAATGCAAGAACAAAGTGTGGTATGGCCAAGCAAACTACAACTATAAGAAACAGCATGGATGAACCTCAAAGGTTAAGCAAAAGAAGACTGAAAATAACTCCAATTTGCATAATGCAACTCATGCAGCGTTCAAAAGCTATACTGTATTATTTAGGGGTATACAAAGGTGAAAAAGATAGTATGCTAGCAACTTCCTAACTTAGATAGTGATCACATAAGTATTTGCTGTGTTTATTTATGTGTTCTTATATGGTTGTGAATAAATATATATACATACATATATTCAATGCCATTTTCTGTTTGCAGGTTATATTTTACAATTTACAAAAGGAAAGCACAGGGTTGCAGTCAAACATTTACACAGTAGATATACAAAGAACTTTGTCAAGTAATCATTGTTTTCTTTAATCTTTAGAACAATATTTAAATTCACATTATCCTCCCTTTGCCTTTGAATAACTGAAACAAAGGATGAACGATAGATAAGTAAAAACATGTCTATTATAAATCCGATTTCAAAAAGATTTTTAAAAGTCAGACTGTAACACTGATGTTCTTTTCATTATAATCCGGGTACATTTTTGAATATCTTTATCAAAAACACTTGGGCTCAGAAGTATTCTGGATTTCATATTTTTTCAGACTTTGGAATATTTGCAGAATACCTACTGGTTGAGCAGCCCTGATCTGAAAATCCTAAACCAGAAATATTCCAATGAGCACTTCTTTTGGGTATCATGTTGGCACTCAAAGTTTCAGATTTTGGAGCAGTTTGGTTTTGAATTTTCAGATTAGGGATACTCAATCTGCATAAAATCTGAGGAAAAAAACAAATGAGGGGAGTCCTTGAAAGTTAAATTATCTCTTCAAACAAAAAGACCCAGGATTATAATCTCTAGGGAAGTTTAATAAAAAGTACAAAGAAAAGAGAGTAAAACAAGTATTGTTCTCAGTGGTCACGTACAATGGTTTTTTTATTCAATTACAAAGTTTATAGGAGTGGCAGCAAAAATACTAGCTCAGTAGAAAATATTATACTGCAAACATGAATTCCTTGAAGTCTGCTTTGGCTTGAGGTTGTTTTTGTTTGCAGTGGCTTTTTGTTTTTTGTTTTTTAACCCCCTCAAGTCTTCTTATTTTTCTATGGGAACAGATTTTTCTGAGAAGTGATAACAAAAAAGGCAACAAACGACATAATACTGAATTTTACCTAACTTTTTTGTCCATGACACTTTTCAAGTAAGTTTATTAAAAATGTAAAGTTTTCTTTTTCTAGAGCCAAGCATTTTTGCTGCATTTTGGGCTCATTAATACATATAAAGAGCTAGTTAAAATACCAGTCTGAATACATGAACAATGGGACAATTAACCTCACATACAAAGCTCCACCCACTTTACTTCAAAGGCATCTGAAATAGAATGGATTAGAAACCATAAATGATGCCTCTCAGAATTAATTTTGTAATAAATATAGCTCTGTACTACAGATAAGAGATTAAAAATTTCCCTGTGGTTTAACACTTGTGGACAGAGTCAAAGGACAACAATTAACCTTGGTTTTGCCTTAAATTACTTAAATTTCAAACCCATGAATAGGAAATAAAAACTTGTTTAAATTCCATTGCATACTACAATGCTGAATTCAAATTCCATGAATTTCTGTATAAAGTTTTTTCCCCCCTCAGTTTGCATAAAGTTTCAAGATACATGTAATTTGCTTTCAATATATCTAAAATGAAGATTACATTGCTATCTAACTTTAAAAGTATTCCGTTTATGCTATATTTTGTACTTTACAATACAACTCTTGCTAATAAAAAGAATTACTTACTTTGAAGATGTAAATATACAAAGTGATACACAGAACACTAAACATTATTTGCCACTTAATTTAATGAAGACTTTTGAGCTATTTCCATATTTTTATGTTTATTGTTTTCAGAAGCTAATAAACTATTCTCCATTGTCAAGAATGATGTAACCGCTCACATGCTAAGATAAAAAAGTAGTTGAGTGGGTTTTTTAAAAAACAAAAATACCGAAGTAGTTAGCTGACTGACAAATAGCACTATAAGGAATGTATTTTCTAAAAGACCGTCTGAGCAAGAAATGTGCTTTTAAATGACTAAGAGCTTCCCTCTTCATGTATCAATCTCACACCAATAAATTATGTAGGCAAAAACATTCTCAGCAAAGAATGTTTAAGGATATGTAAAGATGCTTACAATTCAATAAGTGAAAAGGCTAGTTACCAAATCACACTTACAGCACAATCCCAATTCAAAGAAGGAAACCCACCCTTAGTCATTATCAGATTACTTTTCTATAGTTTTCTAAATTCCTCTAATAAGAAAGTATGTCTTCATAACCTCAAAAAAAATCTTAAAAATAAGTGGCTCATAACTGACAGCTAGAATTGTGGGGTCTTTGAACTTCAGATGGCACAATGATTTTTCTGTAAAGAGGTACACTATTACTGCAATCTTCCAGGGCCTCTCCGTGAGGGAGAGATGTTAGGATTCCTACTGCTTCTAAAACTGATCATTGAAAAGGCCAGACAACCTAAATTCACACTCTTTCTGTATTCACAAATCTATCTTGCTGTTAAAATAAGAGTGTAGCCTAGAAGCAAAGGGCAATTTTAGGTGTGAGGCATATTTTGAGTCATTTTCTTTTCTACCTCCCACCCAGTGAAAAGCAAAGATAAGGCTCACTCAGATAAATGCCTTTTGCTTGTTGCTGTTGAAGGAAAAGTGATTGGCTTGCAGGGAGGTCCAAGAAAAATTGCTGACACTCAAACTCAACCAAAAAGCACCCACTGGCCTTGCCTACAGAATGTTTTTCCATTTCCCCCAAAAGGGTCCCTCATGCATAATTCTTAGATTCTTTCTTTTAGAAAGCAGGCTCAGTTTTATTGGTTTTTCCATCTAAACACACTTTGCATCAGATTTAAATAGAGCTGATCATTTTCTTTACTCTATAATCACATAGGCAGATCATTCATATAGATTACTATGATGCTAGCCCACAGGAAATGTGACTCCTTGATGCTAATTGGGGGATACTGAGTCTTGAAAAACATTAGTTCCAAGTGGCTTTGGGCTCGTTCTCTTGAGTTAGAAGAAACATTGCTGTATCATAGATAAAATTGCCCTGACCCAGGTAAAGACAAAAATCTTCCCATGTCTTCCAGGTTTCATTTTCAACATTTATTAAATGAGGATGAACTGTAGTACATTATTTCTGAATGCTATGTAAATTTAGCTCTGAGCTCATTCTGCGAAAGCAAACTATCCATTATGGCTTTTTAACTAAAGATAGATAGACAGACACGAGAGAGAGAACCTTTTGGAACTGGTGAAAGTTGGTGGTGGGAAGATAAAAGCTGCAGTTGAGTATGAACTTTGGGTTGAATTTTGGATTGCGGACTAGATACCTTCACTTTGTCCTTTTAAAATCTTGGGCAAGTCATTGTATTCCTCTATTCTCAACCCCTTTATCTCTACAATGATGACAATTTCATAAGGTTGCTATAAGTACACGTGAAAATTATGTAAACCACTAGGCGTATTAAATAAAGGCTAATGAATGCTAATTTCTCCCTTCCTCTCCAAATCCTGGGTAGTCAGTTGTCCAGACTTAGTGTCTGTCCATCTCCAAAATGGTGAAAACTTTAGCCATCAGTGCCATCGCTGGGGGCAGCAAGATAAGTGAAGCACAGGCAAGAGAAGCAAAAAAAGACAAAACCTCACTCCTGGAGTTCCGAGGGTGGTTTTGCTGGCTGCCCTGTCTTCATGAGCATTGAGACAAGAAAGTGTTCTGTTTCTAAAACAGAATGAGAAAATGGCATGTCTCTTAGAATGTTTGCAACTTATTCAGTCTCAAAAATAAAAAATTTCTTTTAGCCAAAATCTTCAGAGTTTCAAATACTCTAAAACCTGGGGCTCAGGTTGCTCGAGGGAAGGCTATGCCAGGATGGTTCCCCCTGAAAAGGCCCAGAAGGAGAAAAGGAGCTTCCCCCTACCGTGGACAGCCTGAGGCTGGCTGCTGGTCCCAGCCCATGGCCGCTGCTGCAGAACACACCTGTCTTTCCACCAGTACAGCTTCCCAGCCCCTAAACCAACCTCCAACAGCAGGCTGCTAGGAGTGCAAGAGCAGTTTTAGTTATTTCCCTTTCTTCTCTTCAAAGGTGATTTTCTTTAAACTGTACAGCTTGTTACATTGTTGAGTTGTGGCTCCCAGAGGATTATAACATTTCTGAGCATGAAGGCATCTGTATAGCAATAAAACATGCAACATTCCTCAACTGCTTCATTTTTTTAAAATTAAGAATAAAAAGTTATAACCTCCTACAAAGTGATGCTCAGAAGAACACACCGCCTCCACCTCCCGTACCCCCCAAGTAAGCTTTTCAAAATACCAAAGAACTCAGAATGGGCCCTGAGCCTAACTGGGGCTTCCCAGGCCCATAGGCTTCTGACACCAACATGCCCCAGGATCCACAATGGATGAATTTATAATCTGCCACAGCAACAGGACCTTCTCCCAACTGACCATCCAGAAATCAGGAACGACATAATAGCTTCTTGCTTTTAAGGGGAAGAATTAAAAGGAAATCAAACCGCTCCAGAGGGGCAGAAATACTCAAAAGGCAAAGGAAAGTCTTCTGCTAAAAAAGTATGAAAAATCCAGGTTTCCAGAATGTCATTCGAGGCACTGGGAAGAAAGGCTGATTTCTCCCAGAGGGACCCCAGCTTTGATGCCCAACTGCCCTCAACCATCAGGCTGTGCATTTTTGTATAGCAGGGTACCCTCGGGCGAGACAACCATAAATAGCTTAAAACAAGAATAGGAGATTCCATCTGTTTCTGGAATATTTCACCAGCACCTGCTTTCAAGGTAAAAATCTGGAAGCTGTCCCCACAACCTTCCTCTCCAATTCCCTCCCCCACCCTGCAAACACTTTAAACGAAAGCAGCAAACACACAATCCAAAAGGGCTTCTGCCACCGCACCTGCCTGAGGAAACAGGGCCCTTTCATTCTTCTCCTGAATTGTACATGTGGCTTAAAAACACTGGAGCAGTCAGAAAGGGAAGCCAAAGATCTCAAAACCAGACTCCTTTATCACTTCTAGCTTCTTATTTGCTCTGTGAAAACTGAGCTTTTGTGTGTTTAGAGGAAAATGAGTACAAATGCAGCTAGAAAAGCATCTAATGGCTGTCCCAAACACAAGGTCAGAAAGTGCTCTAGAAAGATTCTCACTTAACACCACTGCCATTTAACCACAAGTCTGTATGCTAACTGGCATGGAATGGAGGACAACCTCTCTCCAACCAGGACCCAGGAACATCAAAAACAACAAACAACAAAAACCCTTAAGTTGAAGTTTGAAAAATCCAATCTAAATCTGAGCGCTACTCCCAAAGGGACATGCAATGTTCCCTGTAACAATAACCAGGAAAACCTATGCATTTTCACGCGCAAAAAGCCACTTTAGCCTTTGTCTATAAACACTAATATTTCTAATGCCTGCCCCAAAGCGCCTGACAACTTTCCATTTACTTTGGGATAAATCTAAAATCGGGAGCACACGCCACAAGCACTTCTACAATCCAGCCCCAAGACTTCCCTGGCATCTTCTCTAGCTACGGCTCCCTCCTTGGCACTCTCAGCATTCTTTCCTGTCGTTTTACTTTTCATTTCTCAGGGCCTGTGCACACCAGTTCTCACTGCCTAGAAAGTTTTTCCTCCATTCTCCTCCAGACGAGCCTCTTCTCATTCTATAAGCCCCAGTCCAACTAGAATCCATCAGTAAGACTTTCTCTAGTTTTCCAGTTAGAAATGGGCACTGCATAATCTGTGACCCCAAAGACCCTTGCACATACATATTTTTCGAAACAATACTTATGACAATTACTTGTTTATATATTCCCTTTCCAAAGATTGAGTGGCTCCCGTGAGAGTAAGGGCAGCAGATGAGAAAATGAGAGGTAGATATCAAAATCAGAGGTGGCCTATGAACAGTACGCCTAGAGGCATATTCGATTATATGTTTGGCAAATGACAGAACTTGCCATCTTCATTTTCTAACACCAAATTCAGAAAGTCTATCTCTTCAGAGCTTGGATGAACATGGTATCTGAAAGGTTTTCAAATGAGGAGCTGGAGCTAGATCTTTCTTGTCTATTTTAAGGAAGACTGGAGGTAAATAAAGGTCAGACACCAAGAGTTATATATTGCTCTTTCCAGGTATATACTAGCTACTCAGCTACTTTTTAGTTAAATAAAAAATTTAAAAGTTAAACTAAAAATATTTTAGATAACATCTTGATGAAATACATTATTTTTTCCCAAAATGCGTACCAAGTTTCAGTTTTATTTAGGTATAAGGATAGTTACTCAAGCTTTCTCAAGAGCTTAAGTAAGATCCCTACAGAATAAAGGAGAAAATCGTAGAATATAAATATCTGCAAAGTTCCTTTATAAAGACTAAAAAAAAGTTAATTATGTATGACATATCTCCTATAACCTCCAAATAACAAATTTATAGCTTTGAACTTCTGTGTTCCTTCTGTTGACCAAAACCCATAAATCAGCTAGAAGTAGCTTATCTCATTACAGTTCTGGCCCTGAGAGAGTGTGTGCCATTTTAGCAAATCGAAAGCCATGAAACAATTCAAATCCTAGGTCACTTTGGTTTATAATACTGAAAGATACCACATCAGACTCACTCAATGCAATCTGTAAATGCTAAAATGCTTCCACATTCCTGGGTGGAATTACCAAAGAACAACTAACTTACCCATAACTATTATTCTCCCAGCTGGTGTTTTAAATTTAATATTAACTACCATCCAGCAACTACTTAAATAATACAGTGAATCTCAAAGAGAAGTAAAATCTTTTAATGGCAGGAACTAGTCAACTGTGAGAGGAAGTGAGGAGTTTGTGCACAGTGGCATTTGTGCTAATGAGACATGTTTCTACTCTAGTATGACTATGCTTCTGTCAAGATTAGTGGGTGGCAGGGGTTCAAACCCACCTTAAAATTAAAAAAATAAATACACGTGAGCTTGTTTCCAGAGGATTTGTTCCTTCATAAAACAAGCCTTACTAAGCACCTACTATGTGCCTGACAGTCTTCCATAAAGTTTGAACACAATTATGTGTGGGAAGGGGGGACATAAAAATTCCCAGCCTTCATGGAATTTATATCCTAGTGGGGCAGGAACCGAAAAATAAAAATGAACCTATTGTTAATAAATAAATTATATTATCTAAAAGATGTCTAAGAACTTTTCATTGTGCAATAAAGTTTAAATTCAGAATACAGACAGCCTAGCCATTGAGAGACAAAACCTGTCATTCAACGTTGGATCTCCACTGTGAGATTCTCAGAATTAGTATGAATTGAGTTTGGTAATATCAACCATACTTCTACCAATAACCATATTTCCTATTTCCTCTTTGAACTAAGGAAGCTTAGTCCCATGAAGCTTGTCCTCTCATTCAAACCCTTTAGCGCCCTACCTTCACTTCTTTTCTCAACACCATGCACACTGTATCTTGGTCAGGCACTACACTATGTGTTGAAGTCACACTGTTGGTTAAGACGTAGTTTTTAACCCTGAAGAGTTGACTTTCCAATAGGAGAAAGACAAAGGAAGATCAAAGTTTAAGAATGTGTAACTGAAGTATGCAAAGCATGCTGAGTATGCCCAGAGAAGGGAATGATTACATTTGCCTGGGGAAGGCCACCCCAAGGAGGTACCTATGCCTAGTCTGGGATGTTGGGTGGACACGTGAAAGCACAGTGGCTCACATGGGCCAGGAAGAATATAAGTTTGGGAGATCAGGCAGCAAGGAAGCAAAGCTAAGTCTTGGAACAGCAGAGGCTGTATCTGCTCAGATACCATTACTTTGAGCCACGACCCCCATGAGAAGAAATGGAAAGCAAAGGAGAGGTAGCTTCACCAGCAGGTGAGAGCTGTAACTGTGAGCACACAGTGAAGGGCAACTCAAGAGAAAGCATCTGAAGAAAGCAAGATCAAGCAGCAGCAGAGGACAATGCCAACCATCTAACCTAGACATCAACTGTGCCCTTGTTGTCCTGCGGACCTCTCTGCTCCCCATCCGACATGCTGCCAACCAGTCCTCCAGGTTTGATGGTGGATACTTCCATTTATATGCTGGTCCCAACCTAGCAATGTTCCTGAACCGAACACAGGGGAAAGGCCACTGTGGGCCCTCTTATACATGCACAAGCTGAGTAAGATAAAGAACGCTCCCCCCATCATCTCAAATTCCCATAAAATACACATTCCAGAAGTCATACAGGACTCTTTATTTTTAACCACAGTCACTATCCTCCGGCACTGGAAAATCAATAGTAAGAAGACACCAGGCCCTGGGATCACTCTATGCATTATAGATAGCACACTGTAGTGTGATCATCCATCTCCCTGGCTAGTGTGGGTCCCCTTGAAGGGCAGGGACTAGCTAATAGTAGGCATTCAATTAAGGGCTGACAAACAAATGAATTAACCCACTGAATTTTTCTCCATAGTTCCAAGCTAGACAAACAGATAGAATAAACACAATTGCTGCTATTTTTCATTCTAAATGATGACAGCATGAAGGCTATTCAATTGGCTTCTCACAATCCAAAATCCATGATCCTATCTATATAGGCACGCAAAATCGCACACCAGAATCAGATGAAAACAGTTGTAAATGTGAGTTTTTAAAGTTTTCTACTTTCAGAAATTTGCTCAGTGAGTGTGACAGTGACAGTTTAGAGTTCCCACACACACATACTCCCCACCCACCTTGGAAAGAAAGAAACATCATAACCCAAACATAGGGGAAAAAATTTTTGCAAAATTTCAAGAACTCCATTCAAGCCCCACCATCTCCAAATGAATACACACAGATTTGAACTGAAGGGGTCCACATATAAAGGGAATTTTTTTCAATAAAAAGTTGTACAACTAGCTCAGCTCCCTTAGCTCAGTGGTTAGAGCACCAGCCACATATACCAAGGCAGGTGGGTTTGAATCCTGCTAAAAAACAATAACAACTACAACAAAAAAAAATAGCCTGTAGTCCCAGCTACTGGGGAGGCTAAGGCAAGAGAATTTCTTGAGCCTAAGAGTTTGAGGTTGCTGTGAGCTGTGACGCCATGGCTCTCTACTGAGAGTGACATAGTGAGACTCTGTCTCAAAATAAAAAATAATAATAATAATAAAATAAAAGGTACAACCCTGTGCCTGCCTCTTCTGTCTCCCCTTCTACCTGCTCTACCTCTGTCACTCCAGGACGGCAAAACCAACTCCTCCTCGTCCTCCTTCTCAGCCTAGTCAACGTGAAGAGGTCATAGTGAAGATCTTTATGATGATTTACTTCAAATGTGAATATAAACACATTTTCTTATGATTTGAAACAGACTCTCACTCTGTCGCCCTGGGTAGAGTGCCTTGGTGTCACAGCTCACAGCAACCTCAAACTCTTGGGGTCAAGCAATCCTCTTGCCTCAGCCTCCTGAGTGCCTGGGACTACAGTTGGTCTCAAACTCCTGACCTCAAGTAATCCACCCACTTCTGTCTCCTAGACTGTTGGGATTACAGACGTGAGCCACCACACCCTGACTCTTAAGATTTTCTTAATAACATTTCCTTTTCTGTAGCTTACTTTACTTTAAGAATATGATATATTATACACATAGCATACAAGTTATGTGTTAATCAACTGTATATGTTCTCAGGAAGGCAAAAGGTCAATAGGAGGCCATTTATTAGAAGGTATATCTTGGCAGAGTCAGAAGTTATATATGGATTTTCAACTGGGAGAAGGCAGTGTAGCCTCCATGTTGTTCAAGGGTCAGCTATATAGTATGCAGTATCCTGGCCAGGGCTGAAATGTAACAAGGAAAAAGAAAAAAAAAAAAAAAGGCACACTGTTCAATCAAAAAGTAAATAATTGTTTACATCAAAGACTACTCCTCTGAGCAAGTAATCCTAGGGCAAGCTTGAGCTTGGGAACAGCTGCACACCCATAATCTCCCAGAGCAGCCAGGTTGTGCCCCCTCCTACAGTCTCACCAGCAGTTATCCTCTGGTGCCCAGATTACAACTGCTATGCTTGGTGCAAGGGAGAGTTGACTTCAATGACTAAAAATAATAATAAGATTTCCAGAGAAAAATGCAAACGTGTGTCAAGTCCAGGCTGAGAATCAGTGAGCAAAGAAACTTAAAAGTCGGCCCTTCCTCCCCTACAGTGTGAGGGGTGGAGGGCAGGAGAACGGGGGTCTTCTCTTGGGGGGAAGAAGAAGAAAGCGCAGAGAGGGGTACAGCAGAGAGCTACCCTTTCTGGAATCCATAGAGGGTCTGGCCTTTTATCCCCAGGCCCAAGCCCTAGACTGGGGGCCCGGGTTTTGTCATGGGCACCTCCCTCCTGCCCTGCCCCTCTGCTCCACATGAGCAGAGAGAGACAAGAGGCAGGCCCCTCTGACACCTACTTAACCAAGGCAGATGGAGAGGAGAGCTGTGGGATGCCTTTACTTCCCCCTTAGGAGGCGCCCAGCAGGAGCCCACAGAGCCAGGGCTCCACAATCGGATTTCCAAACATCCTCCCATCCCAGAACCGCCTTACCCCTCCGGCAGGAGGAAACAGAGCATTAAGCCAAGTGGGGCTCTGGTGTATGTATGAAGGGGATTTTAGGAGACCTGAAGAAGCCTTCTTACAGGATTCTGTACTTGTTTCAAACCTCTACAGAGGGAGTAGCCATGTTGAGAAACAGTTATTCCTTCACTGACCCCAAGGGGGAAAGGGTGTTACTTTAAGGAGGACACCATCCATGTCTGCAAGACGTCCTGAGCTACAGACACATACTTTATTAATAATCTTACATACACAAAATGTCCAAGAGAAAGACTAACAGGCTAATTCCTGACAGCTCCAGATAACAGCAGGAGGGACTGAAGTCAGGCTGACTCTCCAGCTTCCCCATACTGCTCAAAAGCAAGGGGTCCCTTTCCTACCCAAGGGACGTGATACAAATAAATAAATACAATTATCTGCAGAGCATAAAGTGCAAGGACAACACGGAGAAGTCCTTCTCCCCAAGTGCAGTGACTTATGGGAAAGAGATAGGAAAATAAAGAGGACAGCTGGAAAATTTAATTACAGAACAACGCAAAAGCTGACACTGTTTCACAAGATGAGCCAACAGCCCAAGCCACTCTCCCTTACCTTAAGATACAGAAGCAGCTCTTCGCTCCTGAAGATAAGCGGCAGAACCCGAATCTCTGTTTGCTGTCAATGTCAGTGAGCACAAATGTGAAGTTCTGGCCAACTTGGCTAACTGTGAGGCTGCGGCAAAGACAGAACAAAGAGGAAAATGAATGTGCAGTAAGTTCCTTGATAAAGTATCTAATCACAACAAGTCATTGAACCTGTAACATTTCCTCTCTCAGTGGAACTCTTTATAAATGAACTTAAAATTTACACACTTCACGGAAACAGACTTAGAGTTGATTAAAAAAAAAAAAATACAGCCTGCAGCCCATCATAGTGACCACCTCAGCAGTCACAATCAGAGTATCATACCTTGCCCTAATTGAGCTCAGGCCCTGAGGTAGCTCTGTTAATCAGCCCATCAATCCCAAAAGGTGCGTTTTATTAACCTCACTTTATAG
>CAUYQV010103023.1:0-21666 GCA_963574575.1 Galagoides demidoff
GCGGGCACCTGTGGTCCCAGCTGCTTGGGAGGCAGAGGCAGGAGACTCTCTTGAGCCCAGGAGTTGGAGGTTGCTGTGAGCTGTGATGCCATGGCACTCTACCCAGGGGGATAGCTTGAGGCTCCGTCTCAAAAAAAAAAAAGAAAAAAAAAGTAGGAGCCAGGAGTCTGGGGGCAGAGGAGTGAGGGTGAGAACCTCACGGAAGCAAACCCATGAGCAGGTGAACGTGGTGGGTGCAGAGGGAGCCTGAGCTCCCGTGACAGGACCAGCCCTGGGGAGCAGAAGAGGATGGCTGAATTGAGGACTAAAGTGGGACTAGACCACAGCCCTCACCTGCCCAGGGCCTCCCCTGGGGCCAGGGGCCCTTCTCCTTCTGTGGTTGACAAGGGGACACTGACAGCTGTGGCCGTGTACACTAGGGTACTCAGGGAGTTTCAACTGGACATGTTTCCTTGGGAACTTCTTTCATTGTTTTAATTTAAGGAAAAATAAACTATCACTTAAAAGGTAGCACATTTTGCTACCTACTTCTCAGTGACTGATCCTTTCAAATATGGTCTTCTGTGAACTGAGGATTGCAGCTAAATAATGCATGATATTTTTGTTTCCCGGAGACAGGTGTTTTATTTTTATGGCATTAATGTTATGAGAACATATTGGCTGCAGCTTGCCTGAGATCTGAAGCCTAGAACAGTTCTGGGTTTTATAGGGATTCATTGCTAGGAGCTGTCAGTGCCAGGACCTTGGGCTCAGGACAAGGAAGCTCATTTTGGTCTTGTCTCACCTCCTCCTGGGAGGGGCTGGATCCATGTGTGGTACTTTTTTACTTTCATCCATTTGTTCATCATTCATTCATTCAGCGATCATTTCCTGAGGGCCACTGAGTGCCGAGGGGTGGCACCTTGCAGTTTCAGAGATGCAAAGGCACAGTCCCAGCTTCAGGGAACTCACAGTCTAGTGAGGGAGACAGGCTCACAGCCACAGCACCCAGTGATAAGGGGTAACCAAGGCATGTGGTAGTTGCTGACCTGAGCAGCAGGGCCCCTAGTAGAATCTAGACTTTTCTCTAAAGCTCAAGTGCAGGAGGACCCTCTGTGGAAAGCCCAGATGTGGCTGGCCTTCCGCAGGTGTACCATGATTGGCACATCAGAAATGACTTTGAGTTGGACAGCTGGGCATTGCTGTGTCACTCAGCCAATGCTGTGGGCAGCTGATCCTGTGCCTGCTCTCCATCTCTATGCAGGGCTCTGTGCACCCTGGTCTGGTGGAACTTGCACTCTGAGGGTGCCTGTGAGAGACGTGAGCCCACCGGGCTCCTTGGCTTTGCTGTTCTCCATCACTTCTGTCCTGCTCACCTGTCTGAATCCTGACAGTCTAGTGTCCCTGAGGACACTAGTGTCCTGGCTCCTGAGTCCTGAGTCTAGTGTGCTGGCTCCTGTTGCCTGTGCCAGCTGCTGTAGTATAGAGACAGTGCTGGGGACTGGGCCCAGGGTGGCCTGGCTGAGAATCGGCCCATATGTCCCCAAGTGGCCTCAGCCTGTGCTGTCTCCCAACCTGCATTCTCCAGGTCTCCAGCCCAGATTGAACCCTCACAAGGATGGGTTTCTCTGCACTATGACCAGAACAGAAAACCCTGTCCTGGGAGATCCAGAGCAGCTCACAGAATCACAGGGGAAGCCACAGACCAGGGCAGCTGGGGAGGCCTGAGCAAGGAAATGTCAGGTTGCCTTGCCAGGTATAGATTCAGGGAGGAGCCCCGGCTCTTCAGTTCAGAGACTCTGGCAGGACAGGTGGTCCCAGACACACTCTGATTGGCCAGTCTCAGTCACAAATCTCTTTGCCTTTGTTGGGTGATGGGGCAACCTGATTGGTTGTCCTAGTGAGCCTGCAGCCAATGAGGAAAGAGTAGGCTTAGAGTGGCCCAGGGTGCTGTGGAGCTGAGGCAGAGGGTGACCCTGCAGGGAAGACACAGGCAGAAGTGAGGGAGCTGGGGTCTTCCAGCGGAAGCTCACTGTGGTCCATGGTGGAGGGGGGAGGGCAGGGTCAGGTGGGTGCTTTTGCTGGCCTGGGTAGAGATGTCTGCATACTCTCTGGTTCTGCCACTGATGAAATTTTATGTCACCTTAGCCATTACTGGGGCCTGCAGGGCCTCAGTGTCCTTATCTGCAAAATAGGGTCAATATATAACCTGTCTCACCTATATCAAGAGGGCCTGTGGGGCTGGAAGCAGATAGAAGCACATGCTGGTGGGTATCGTGTGGTGGGGGACAGGGCTGCCAGTAGCACAGTTCAGCAAGAAATGGCTTAGTGACTCCTCTGGGCCATGTCCAGGGGCCATGAAGATGACCAGTCAGTCCCAGCCTTCTGAGAGCTCACTGCCAGTGTCACAGAAGCTTGGGTGCACAGGGCTTAGGTGGTAGAGAGGGGGCTGCAGCACAGTGAGGGCCGGGAGGTGTCCCTCCCCTACCCTCATCACAGATGTGGCTTTTCATAGGCCAGGGCAAGAAGCCTCATCCCAGGGCCTTGTCACTGCCTTCCCAGTTCCCAGAGGTTCTGAATTATGAATGCTAACGGCAGGGGGGTCCCTTGCTGCTTCAATCTCCCCAAATCTCATCCCCTCCTGCCTGGGTCCTCCCACTTACTTATCTTTTCAAACTAAATCCCCCAGACCTGAGTTGGCCTCTCTGCAGGTCTTGCCCCCGTCCAGAAGCTCCCTACCTCCAAGGCAATCCTCCTGCCCACTGCTTAAAGTGATTATAGCTGCTTCTCTCTCAGGTTGACAGCCAAAGCGGTGGCTGTGCTGCTGCCCATCCTGGGAACCTCGTGGGTATTTGGTGTCCTCGCTGTCAATGACCGGGCCATAGTCTTCCAGTACATGTTTGCCATACTCAACTCCTTGCAGGTAAGAGCCCACCAGGACTGTCAGGGAGGTGAGGGGGCTGTCAGCTTTTACAAGTGTGTGTGTGGGGAGCAGGTTGCTGCAGAGGCAGGAGGGAGGTCCGTCCTCTGTTCCCTCCACACACCACATGAGCCCTTAGTGGGGGGCACTCTGAGACCTGAGGGTAGGTGTCAGTGGAGCACCTACCACGGGCACTCAGAAAACAGGGCTTGCAGTGTCCTGACCCTGTTCCCAGCAGCTCTGCTCGTGCTTCTGGCCAGGATCTGGAGAGGCCCCTCTGGGCCTGAGATGGAAGATACTTAGCCTTCAACAGCTCCTGAGCGGAGAGGGCATAGAGGTGGTGACAGGGGATCCTTAGGCCGTGTGGGTTACCACCCTGGGAACCAGAGGCTTGAGATGCCTTGAGTCCTCAAACCCATGGGTCCCCCGAGGAAAGGCAGGCTCCCAGCACTGTCAGCAGCCCACCTGGCCCTGGCTGTGCTGCCTGTGCAGTGTCAGTGTCTGCAAGGCCAGGTCTGCGTCCTGCAGCAGTTCTGGGCTGTTTACTGGCAGTAAGTCCTGTTCTATGCAGTGTCTTCCCATGGCTGTTCACAGTGAGATGTCATGGGGTACCCTGGCTGCAGCCCTACACACTCTAGGCCAGGGGTTCTCAAACTTTTTAAATGGGGGCCAGTTCACTGTCCCTCAGACCTTTGGAAGGCCAGATTGCAGGCCCCAGGACGAGTCAGCTGCTAATCAGGACAAGCAGCGGCAGCAAAAACACCCGGCGGGCCAGATAAATGTCCTAGGCGGGCTGCATGTGGCCTGCGGGCCATAGTTTGAGGGCGCCTGCTCTAGGCCCTCATTTGTCCTCTGTGTCCTCTGCTATTTCCTCCCCCTATAAAATAGGGGCAATAGCAGGCCCCTAATGGGGCAGTACTGAAAGAAAAAACCCTATGTGAAACGCTGGCCTGGTGCCCAGCATGTCGCGGCAGCCTCTGGATATTTAGTGATATCCTCATTCTTATGCTTGTTTTCATTATTGTCATCACTTGAGGACACCAAGGCTTAGCTGAGGTGTCATTCTGATGTCCATCCTTCCCTGTGCTGGACCTTCCTAGAAATCCGTCTATCTTTGCCCCTTAGAGCCACCTCTGAACTCTGGTGGCAGCAGCTGCATGAGTCTAGTTTACACTGCAGAGTCCAGGAGGCCTTTCCTCCCCATGAACCCAGATCACGGGATCCGGGGTCACAGTGAGCCCTGCCAGTGCCACTCTCAAAGCCCATGTATGGAAAAAACCTTCAGAAAGTGCTTGTGATAAAATGCAAATGGTTCTAATTCTGTGTTTTCCTCCTTTCCTTCCCAGGGACTTTTCATCTTCCTCTTTCATTGTCTCCTGAATTCAGAGGTACGTGCCCCTACTTCCTGACAACCTGAAGCTATTTTTTTTTTTTTAATTTCTGGAGAGGCACAGTGCTGCCCTGCCAGGCTGGTGTCTGGGAATGAGATCCTGGATCAGCCTTGTTCCTGGTGACAAGGTGTGTGAAACAGGCCTGCTTTTCTACGACCCCTTCCCACACATCCTGGTTGCTAGGCAATGGACAAGCATCCTCTCTTCCTGATGCTACAGCAGGTGCTGCTGGCTGTGCAGAGGACCAGGGAAACGGGGTTGGTGGGGGATAGCCGAGCTGAACCAGAGCCTGGCATGATGGGGAAAGTAAGATGTAGATGTGCTCCCAGGGCTTTGGGGAGACTACCTGGGTGTGTGGAGGAGGCTCTGTCCGTGGGAGCTGATGAAGAACTGTCAGGATGCTGGGGAAGTGAGTGGGCCCGTTCGGGGTGGTTGCACCTGCCCTGTGGGAGGCTGTTAGAGGTGGGCTGCTCTGAGCATGGCCCTCTCCCTCAGGACCCACAGTCCTGTGGCAGAACTCCTGCCCCTGTACTGTGGGGTTGGCATTCTGCCCATTGTCATTAGAGCCCTTGCCAGGCTATGGTTGTGGGGAGCTGGCTGCCTCTGTATATGAAGCCCCACCTGCCTGGGCTCTCTCAGCAGAGGTGCCCATCTGCAAGGACACCAGAAAGGCATGGTGGGGAAGAGAGGGCTGCTGAGAAAGATAGTGGCCAGGGTCAGAAGTGTCACATGATTGCAAAGACAAGGCACAGGCCCTAGGAGGGCCTGAGACTGGATGCACCTGGCAGGGCAGTGTGGCTTCAAGACCATGCATAGCCTGCCCAGCACACGCTGGATTATGTATGTCTCACCATCCTCTGCACCCATGACAATCATTGCTGAGCTGGGAGGAGCCCGCCAGAAACCACACCTGGGCCTGGTGTGGTGGGGGCAGGATCTGCCACCGCCCCTGACTCTGCCTGGATGGTGTCCTGGGCCCTCACCTCTGCACAGATTCCTAGAGATCATTTAGAAAGAGCTCTGGGTTTTGCTCTTTCAGCCACCTAAATTGCCTCTAATGAATACTTCCTTCTGCTTTCCAAGGTGAGAGCTGCCTTCAAGCACAAAACCAAGGTCTGGTCCCTCACGAGCAGCTCCACCCGCAACATCAACGTGAAGCCCTTCCACTCGGACACTGTGAGTGCAGGAGTGGGGGAGGGAACATCCCATCATGGGTCCCACCTCCTGGCCCCAGGGCTCTTTGTATTGTGGTTGTCACCTGGAGGCTGCCTTCCTGCTCCCCGAACTGGGTGTCCCTCATCCAGAGCCCAGCCCCATGGGTGCCATTGTGCAGACAGGCACTGGGCCACAGTGGGGGAGGCTGTGGAGCCTGGTTGTCCTCGTCCCATGTCCTGCCTGCCCCATGTTGCCCCACAGTGGAGCCTGGTTGTCCTCGTCCCATGTCCTGCCTGCCCCATGTTGCCCCACAGCAGCATCCTGTGTCCTGACAAGTCCCCCCAGTCTCTCCCTGCCCCATTCTCAGGGCCATTCTTGTATTGAGTCAGTGGATAGAAGAACTTACAGGGCCACTGACCAAGAGGCAGACACTGGGGAAAGGACTCAGCGGGTGCATCCCCGCCTTCGAGGATTATGTCCCCTGCATCAGGTCCCTCCTCCTGCAGGTGCCCAAGGAGTCCAGTCTCCATGCTCAGGGATCTCAACAAACCCCTCATCTTTCAGTGCCAGGCCCATCCCCCTGGCCTCCAGACCCCCAGATGGGGGCCCAAGACAGATCCTCAGGTGGCCTGGAGCAGATGCTGTCGTGGGTTCTCTCTGCTCCCTGCCTCCCACCTCCCAGGTCCTGGCTCCAGAGTCCACCCTCGGGAGGTCCTTCCCGCGTGGCTCTCGGCACAGGTGTTCCCACACCACACCCTGCCCCTACCTGAGGTTGTTTTGATCACTCAGTGGCTTACTGACCCCCGGCCTGCCACTGGGGTGGACACTCCACAGAGCTGCTTGGCTCTGTTCATGCTCTGACCCCATCGCCCACAGTGGTGCCCAGAGCATGGTTGCTCAGTGGGTGAAGATGAATAAAGATGGGGGGAAATGTATGAATGAACAGTGGATGGATAGATGAGTGAATGAGTAGGTGAATGAACACACCCGGCAGCCTAGAGGCAGTGAGGACGGGAGGTGACTGTGGAGGACTCTAGTCTGGGATCTCTGGGGAACAGTGGGGTCTCCTTCACTCTGAGCTTTGCCCGACAGGGGGACCCCCATGCACCTCTCTGGCCCAGAGCTTTCCACACTCACATGGGATTTGAGTTTTCCTCCTGGGGCAGGGTCTTCACTCCTTACCCCTTTGTGGTTTGCAGATGAATGGGACCCGGCCAGGCACAGCCTCCACCAAGCTCAGCCCTTGGGACAAGAGCAGCCATTCTGCCCACCGCGTGGACCTGTCTGCCGTGTGAACTGAGAGGCTGCTCGCCAGCCAGGCCTGCTGCTCAGAACAACCCCTTGCCCCAAGTAGAACAAAGCAGACCCTCCACCTTCACCCCTGGGATCCTCTTCGCACTACTGTCTGGATGTGGAGGTGGTGGCCCTGAGCTGGCATCCTCACCTGTGCCTCTGTTTGATCCCACTGCTCAGCCCAGAAGCCTGATGCCCAGACGGGCATGGTCAGCAGAGTGTGAGCCCCGCCTCTGGACGGAGTGACTCAGTGACTGGCTTTTGGGGACCCCTGAAATGCACAGTGGCCCACTGTGGGGCTGTGCAAGAGCCTCCCTGTGTTGTGCAAGTGCACAGGGAGGGGACCCAGTGGGGCATGAGCTCATGGGAGGGGAAGCTCCACCTTGGGACTCAGGGACACAGAGGTGGTTAAAGTCCCCACGCACCAAGAGTAAAGTCCCCACCCCTGAGAGTAAGGTACAGGCAGCTGGAGGCACATGGCGAAGGTTCTCAGACTGCTGAGTTCACCCAACAAGCTCTCAAAGGTGGAACCACCGAAGTGCTTGTTGGGCTGAGCTGGGCACCTAAGTTGGGACCTCCACCCAAGCACAGAGCTGCAGCCTGGAGTCACCAGCTGTCCTGGTCAGAGTCGGTGTGGCCACCCACCCCCATGAGGAGCTGGGCGTGGCCCCAGCCAGCAGTGGGCCTTCCTGGCTACTGATGGTGCCATTGTCCCAGGGCTTCTCAGACCCTCCCTTGTGAGTTTCCACTCTTTGGGCCCAGGGTCAGTGGGTCTCCTAGGACATGCCCTTCTCCATTATTTGCAGGCTGCAGGGCTGATTGCCTCCCTACTGTCACCTGTTCCTGTGTCTAAAGCTCTTGGTTTCCCAAGTCATCACCCCCCTGGAGCATTTCCTTCTCATCAGCACTTTGCTCTGTTTGCAGCGAGCAGATTTCAGCTGCTGGCTCCATGGTGGCTATTTCATGTCACTGCAAAGGCAGACCCTGCCACGGCTGCTTACATCCCACGTGGCAGACCCAGCCTGAGTCGTCCTGGCTGGGGGGTGGGGGGTGACGGACACTGTGCCTTCTGTGTTGATGTTGATTTATGGATTCAGAGCCAGACTCTTAGTACATGGGATGGCTGTTGCAGCTCTCGTGGGCAAGTCCCTGCCAGACACAAGGTTTGGGAGCATAGATGTGAATAAAGACCCCCTTAAAATATTTGGAAATAGGCCATGAAAGAGCAAACTGTGACGACAGCACTAACGGTGTTTGTGAAGTGTGTGGATAGGACATTGAGAACTGTTTCTAATACTGGAAAATCTTCCTTTAAAACTGTGATCATAATTTCCGTAGGCCCTTTCCCCACCTCACATGGCTGCTTCATTTCAGAGTAAGTTTTCTGCATAGTTCTGTGATCTTTAGCTCAACCCCGATCCCCTTGAGAGTAACAGTCACCCTGAGACCCTGCCATGGTAGAGGACGTGGTGCCACATGTCTGCAGGGTCAGTCTGCTCCTCTGCCTGGATTGGGCCCCACACATTGTAGCTGTGCCCCTGTGGCCAGGCTCTGGGGGCTGGGGCTGCTGCAGAGACCACGTGTTCAGTGAGGCATCCCATGTGCCTGCCTGCCTGCCTGCACTCCCCCACTCCAGGTTCTTCTGTGGCTCCAGAAAAGGTCACAGGGAACAGTCTCAGATTCCTGCCACGCCCATAAGCACCGAGAAGTGAGAACACTGTATTCCTATGATTTACACTTGGATTTTTTTTTTTTCTTGTTTAGTTTCTGGTGAAGTGAGTCCAGTAAGGAACTGTATTTTAGATGGACTTCTGCGTTTGTTTAACTGTCACCACGTTCACCCTCTACAGCTAATATAGCAAGAGAAACAATGAACAAAACCTGTCTAAACCTTTTATTTCCAATGAATGAAAGTCGGCACTTTATTTATAGGCTGTGTATTTTGGCTTCAGCAATACATTATTATCCGCACATAATTTGGCCAAAAAGAAGAAATTGGAAGGAATTGTGTGTTTAAAGTAGTTTGTAGTACAAGAAAGACGATGAATGCCTCCTAGTGAAAATATGTTGTGACTTTTCTGAAATAAAATCTTATTGTCCTTAAGTGTGGTCTTTAAAATCTGTTGCTGGTAAAACGGGAGCAGGACTGTGAGTCTCTTAACACACATCTAAAGAGAAACACGCCTAAAGCCCTAGGCTGGGATTCACTCAGCAGACATTGATTCAGCACCTGCTGTGTACCCCGTGTGTCCCAGCTCTGGGGATGTCCTCTGCAGAGCCTCTGTCCTGGGGGTGAGGTGTGAATACAAACCTGGGTGCGCAGCCCGTTGTCTGCCTAGGTGACCTCACCACACAGCGTACTGCTGTTGCCTCGCTGGAGCCAGAGACACAACACCCTCCTCGGTCCATCCAGTCATCGTGTTCCCGCATGGCTGTTCCATCCTTGTAGGCAGGAGACACAATTTACACAGCCCTGCATCATCTCTGCCATGCAGCTGTCTGCATTTAAACTTAATGTGCTCTCGTAACCCACTTTCCACATATGAATGTGGTACATAAATAAAGGGATCAATTACATACTATATTTTACCAAAGCCTTGTCTTATTTTACAAACTGGAAAATTATCAATAGGAGAAAAAAATATACAAAGAAAAAAGCCACAAGCACAAAGACATCAATATGTATTCACCTGTTACAGAGATACAAAATATATTAAAATATAAATAATTATGTATGCTGATATCTACGCTTCTGTGTTATAGATCAACATTTATATATTTATCAGCATACATAATTATTTATATGTCTCTTATATAGAAATATATTTATTGTATATGTATGACACAGTATTTTATGTATTCATTATATACATATTTTAATATATTTTGTATTTTGCCACCTTTCCTTTGGAGAGTGCCCAGAAATTAGAGTTCACACATGGAGGCCATTATCTTTTTGTGCTCTGATAGGCCTGTGAAGATATTTTTCTCACCATATTCAGGGATTTTGGCATGAGAGAGGAAGGTGTGGGCACAGTCTTCATCGTTGACCAGTTCCCTGCGTTCTTCTAAATTGGGTTTGGTTCTTCTGTGCTCAGCCTTCATGCCTAACAGTCATATGATTAGACATGTTTTCAAATTCAGCCTGAAGAGCTCTGCCTTTGATTGGGGAACTGAGCTCTTCATATCACTTTGGCGTTTTATTACTGCTTTCTGTTTCGTTTCATTGTTGTTCTCCATTCCCTCCCTTTTGTTTTGCCCCTCAGCGTCTGGTTGTGATTCTTTACAGTAACTCCTTTCAAAGCTGTCTGACCTTTGCCCCATATGGTGACTGTATCAGTCCTGGTGCCACCATGTGGTCCCCAGGGGTGAGTCTGCAGCGGGCCCCTTACTGAGGGCGGCTTTGCCTCTGTTTGCTCTTTCTGCTTACCACCGAAAGGCAGATTTTCCTACCAGTGTTTTCTCTTAATCTAATCCAATATTTCTGTCACCCACATACTCCTCACCTCTTATTTACTTTGGGCAGGAAAGTGAAATGAGAAATTGGAAGGAAAGAGGCTGGCAGATTACTTATAATTATCCTATGGTTTTAAAAGAGAAAAACATAAATATGAACTCATCTGGTGATTTTGCCATCTATTTTAGGTTACATAAAGTATTTTTGTCTAACATAGGATCAGGAAGTGTTAAAAGGTGTCCATATTCATGTTATTTTCATCTCATTTATAAATTAAGCAAATTTATAGTATTATCTACTTAAAAAAATTAACAGGCTTTACTTTTTAGAGCAGTTTTAACTCTTTTTTAATTTCAAATTATTATGAGGACACAAATGTTTAGATTACATTGTTCTTACTTATAAGGTATTAAGAATTCTCAAAGATCCAAAAGGTGATCTTCCAGCTTGGCACCCGTAGCTCAGTGGTTTGGGCGCCGGTCACTTATCCCAGGACTGGTGGGTTCGAACCCGGCCCAGGCCTGCTAAACAACAATGACAACAACAGCAACAACCACCAAAAATAATTAGTGGGTGCCTGTAGCCCCAGCTACTTGGGAGACTGAGGCAAGAGAATCACTTAAGCCCAAGAGTTTGAGGTTGCTGTGAGCTGTGATGACACAGCACTCTACCAAGGGTGACTTAGTGAGACTCTGTCTCAAAATAAATAAATAAATATTTAAAAAATAATAAAAGCTGACCTTCCATTTGATCCCTCAATACCATTATTAGGTATCTACGCAGAAGAACAAAAATCATTTTACTGCACAGACATTTCCACCAGAATGTTTACTGCAGCTCAATTCATAACTGCCAAGGTGTGGAAGCAACCCGAGTGCCCATCAACCCACAAATAGATTAGCAAATTGAGGTACATGTACACCAAGGAGTACTATTCAGCCATAGAGCAATTTTAAGTATCCAGAAAAACTGAGCAGGGAATGTAGGGAGCATCCACAGAGCCCTGCTCCTCCCTCGCGGGCTCTGCTAAGCGTGGCTTCTTGCCTCAGCACGGCACATGTGTTACAACTGATGAGTTAGCATTGACGCGCTGTTATAAACTCGCCTGAGGTTTACCATAGCGTGTGCTCTGGTTGCACCGTCCTATGGGTTTGGACAAAGGTATTGACTTACAACATGCATTGAATAGTTTCACTGCCCGAAAAGACTCCTGCACAGCACCTGCTCATCTCTCCTCTTCTCTCCAGTTCACCCCTGGCTACCACTGACTTGTTTTTGTTTTTGATAGTTTCTTTAGCTATAAAAGAAACAGTCACGTAGTTGGAATCATACAGGATATATCTTTTTTAAATGGGCTTCTTTCGCATAGCAGCCTGTGTTTAAGGTTCCTCCATATATTTTTACGGCTTAATAGATCATTTCTTTTTATTGCTGAATAATACTCCATTGTCTGGAGGTACCACAGTTTGCTTATCTATTCGCCTATGAAGGACGTTTTTATTGCTTCCAGGTTTGGGCACTGGTGAATAAAGCTAATGTATACACATCTGTGTGCAGGTTTGGGGGTGCAAACAGGAATCCATCTCATTTAGGTAAACACCAAGGAGCATAACTGCTAGATTATATTGTAAGGGAACGTTTAGTTTTGTAAGAAATTGCTTAGTAGCTGTACAACTTTGCATTCCCTCCAGCAATGAATGAGCTTCTGGTGTTCCACATCCTTGCCAGCACTGGTGGTGTCAACGTATCAGATTGTGGGCATTTCAGCTTGGCGATATCCTGTTGTTTTCATGTTCAGTTCCCTAACGACATATGACACTGAACACTACTCTCCAAGTTTTGAGTGTTTGTTACAGTTCAGTCAATATTTGCTTTCTCTCAATAAGCTTTCTCTCTTTGCAGTTCTATCGGTGTTTACCTTGTATGTACCTATATTGTATATATTCCATATATGTTTTATACTATATATATGTACTATATATATATAGTTTGGGATTCATTGCGGGTACAAAGAATTAGGATACACTGATTGCATTTGTTAGAAAAAGTCCCTCTCATAATTGTGTCCCACCCCCCAAAGGCATGCCATACACCGTGACTCTCTAACTCCCGCCCTCCTCCCCTCCCCCGCTCCCTCAATGAATTGAGTACATTGGGTTCTTGTTCCTCCATTCTTGTGATGCTTTACTAAGAAGAATGTGTTCCACATCCATCCAGGTTAATACAAAAGACGTAAAGTCTCCATCTTTTTAGTGGCTGTATAGTATTCCATGGTATACACATACCACAGCTTGTTAATCCATTCCTGGGTGGGTGGGCATTTAGGCTGTTTCCACATTTTGGCAATTGTAAATTGAGCTGCAATAAAGAGTCTAGTGCAAATGTCTTTGTGATAAAAGGATTTTGTTTACTTCTGGATAGATGCCCAGTAATGGCATTGCAGGATCAAATGGGAGACCTAATTTGAGTTCTTTGAGGATTCTCCATACTTCCTTCCAAAAAGGTTGTATTAGTTTGCAGTCCCATCAACAGTGTAAAAGTGTTCCTTCTCTCCACCTCCACGCCAGCATCTATAGCTTTGAGACGTGAGCCATTCTTACTGGGGGTGGGTGATATCTCAGAGTGGTTTTGATTGGCATTTCTCTGAAGATTAGGGACGAGGAGCATTTTTTCATATGTTTGCTAGCCACTCATCTGTCTTCTTTAGAGAAGGTTCTATTCATGTCTCTTGCCCAGTGATCTATGGGATTGTTGGGTCTTTTTTTAATTGATTAATTTGAGTTCTCTATAGATCCTAGTTATCAAGCTTTTGTCCAATTCATAATATGCAAATATCTTTTCCCATTCCGAAGGTTGTCTATTTGCTCTGGTTGTTGTTTCCTTAACTGTACCGAAGCTTTTCAATTTAATTAAGTCCCACTTGTTTATTTTTGGATGTGGCGATTACCATGGAAATCTTCTTCACAAAATCTT
This sequence comes from Galagoides demidoff, assembly GCA_963574575.1. NCBI lineage: Eukaryota > Metazoa > Chordata > Mammalia > Primates > Galagidae > Galagoides > Galagoides demidoff. Next base: position 13,169 of record CAUYQV010103023.1, read on the forward strand.
TCCCCAGGCCACTATCTTCAAGTGTTTTCCCCACACTTTCTTTAAGGATTTTTATTGTTTCATGCCTTAGATTTAAATATTTTATCCATCTTGCTTCAATTTTTCTAAGTGATGAGAGGTGTGGGTCCAGTTTCAAACTTTTATATGTAATGATCCAGTTCTCCCAACACCATTTATTGAATAGGGATTCTTTTCCCCTGTGTATGTTCTTGTTTGGTTTATTAAAGATCAGGTGGTCATAAGAGGTTAGTTTCATCTCATGGTTTTCTATTTGGTTTCAAATGTCAATGTCTCTATTTTTGTGCCAATACTATGGGCTCGTAGTATAGCCTAAAGTCTGATAGGGTGACTCCCCTAGTTTTTTTTCTGTTACTAAGAATTGCCTTGGCTATATGGGTTTTTTTTTCTGATTTCATACAAAACAAAGAATAATTTTTTCCAAATCTTGAAAGCATGATAATAGTATTTTAATGAGGATTGCATTGACTCTGTAGATTGCTTTGGATGGTATAGACCAGGAGTCCTCAAACTACGGTCTATGGGCCACATGCAGCCCGCCTAGGACATTTACCCAGCCCACTGGGTGTTTTTGCTGTGTCTGCCTGTCCTGCTTAGCAGCAGTCTTGTCCTGGGACCCGCAGTCCGGCCCTCCTACCGTCTGAGGGACAGAGAACTGGCCGCCTGTTTAAAAGGTTTGAGGACCCCTCACAATGCTGATTCCTTCCAGCCATGAGCATGGTATGTTCTTCCATTTGTTAGTATCTTCTGCTATTTTTTTTTTTTAGAGTTTCGTAATTTTCTTTGTAGAGGTCCTTTACCTCTTTTGTTAGGTATGTTCCTAGGTATTTCCCAAATTCTTCCCACAGCAGTTCCTGTGAAGTGCGGGATATCCTGGGACATCTCTGAGCATAGGACGACTATCTGTAGGTGAGACTCAAATCCCTGTCCCTGGCCCCGTGCCTGTGGCGACCTGTCTGCCAAATTTCAAAATAAGGACCACTTCTTATCAGGGATCTTTCCAGTCTGAGTGTCTCTCCCGCCACCTAACGGTGATGGTGCCGCACCCCATTCTGGCCACCCAGTTCTGCTTCGTAGTCCACACTTTACCAATCTTTTCACACAACACCTAGTTTCCCTGTGAACTGGGAACTGCAGTCCTCCATGGTGGGGTTGGTTGCCACTGCCTGCCGCCTGTAGCCACCACAGCCAACCAACAGAGCATCAAAATATACAGTGGCAGTTCGGGGTGTGCAGCGAGGTGGCGGACTGCTGGTCTTGGCGTGTAATCCGAAGCTGTGGAAGAAACTTTCCTGGCTGTCTCCACAGCTCCGGATTACACGCCAAGAACAGCAATCCGCCACCTCGCTGCACACCCCAAACTGCCACTCCACACCAATAATCCATGCCGGGATTATAGCTCACTCACTCTCACCTGTTGCTCCAGGAGAGCTGAGCTAAATGTCCTCCATCTGCTATCATACTCAGCCTCTCCCTATTCCTAGGTCTGTCTTTCTTTCTTTCTTTCTTTCCTTGAAGCTATTGTGAAGGGAATTGTGTCCTTAATTAGCTTCTCCTATTAGTTCATTATTGACATATACGATGGCTACTGATTTGTGGACATTGATTTTATATCCTGAGACATTACTGTATTTTTGATCACTTCCAGAAGTCTTTTTTTTTTTGAGACAGAGCCTCAAGCTGTTGCCCTGGATACAGTGCCATGGCATCATAGCTCACAGCAACCTCCACCTCCTGGGCTCAAGTGATTCTCCTGCTTCTGCCTCCCAAGTGGCTGGGACTACAGGCACCCACCACAACACCTGGCTATTTTTTGGTTGCAGCTGTCATTGTTGTTTGAAGGGCCTGAGCTGGATTCAGGTGTATGTGGCTGGCACCTTAGCCACTTGAGCCACAGGCGCAGAGCCACTTCCAGGAGTCTCGTGGTTGGGTCCTTGGGGTTTTCTAAGTATAAGATCATATCCTCGGCAAAGAGGGTTTGACCTCCTCCGTTCCCATTTGGATGCCCTTTGCTTCCTTCTCTTTTGCCTGATTGCATTGGCTAGAACTTCTAGCACTATGTTGAATAGGAGTGGTAATAGAGGACAAGCTTGTCTGGTTCTAGTTCTAAGTGGAAAAAGCTTTCAGTTTTACTCCATTCAGTATAATGTTAGCTGTGGGTTTGTCATAGATGGTTTTGATCAGATTAAGAAATGTGCCACCTATACCTATATTCTTAAGTGTTCTAATTAGAAAGGATGCTGAATTTTATCAAATGCTTTTTCTGCATCTATCGAGAGGATCCTATGGTCTTTGCTTTTGCTTCTGTTGTTATGGTGAATTACATTTTGTCTTATGTATTTTGATGCTCTGTTGGTTGGTGCACACACACTAAGGATTATTACAGCTTCTCGGAGAACTGATATTTCTATCATTATTTAATGTCCTGCCTTATCCATGAACCCCCTCTGTTCTCTGTGTATATTCTGGTGATTCTGGAATTTGTTCCTCGGCAAACTCTGCTAAATGAACACTTGGCATGTGAATATTTAAAGTTTATTTAAAAAGATAATATCTTCTTTTTTCCTTTTGAAGTATCAGGACATCCAATTCTGATATCACGTCCTCTTCCCCAGAAACATCTATAGGTGTAATATGATTGTTTATTGAAGAATAGAGAGTCAAAAGTCACACAGATTCATTTGACAGTCAGCTTATCCTTCTCTGATCTAGTTGGGAAATTTCAAAATTCCTTTCCTTATAGTTTAACTTTTAACCAGATTATGTGTTGATATTGTTTTTCTTCTTTTTTTAGTGGAATGTGGATATGCCCCTGTTTCTAATTTCAGATCTTTTTTTTTTTTTTTGTGCTATATTTTCGCAGTTGCTTTTCTGAGCACATATGTGGTCTTTGTGGTCAGAGGCCTCAGGGACTCACACTATTCACCAGCTGGAAGTCTCTGTTGGGTCCTTTGTGCTGGTGACCCTTGCTTATTTTCTTCTCGATTTATTTTTACATCTCCTTGATGTCTTGATACATATTATAAAAACAAGTGTTACTTATACAATTGTTACATTTATTATAATTTATAATATGTTACAGTTATATATTATATGTTACAGTTATATATTATGTTACAATTATGTATAACATTTATTGTAATTTATTTATGTTACAGTTATATATTTTTTGCAGGGTCAGTTCTCTATTTTCTGCTTTCAACAAAGGTCTCACTTTATCCGCTGCTGTTTTTATTTGATCGCACAGCACGCTTTCTCTGGGCAGCTTCTTCTGTACCTGATGCAGCGTGTTCATCTCCCTCACTGACAAAACAGCTGCCCTGTAAATCTTACTTGCTTCAGAGGAAAGTCATCTCCAGGAAGAACATTTTCCTCTCTTTATGACATTCTCTGTGTGCGGAATCTTTGGCCAATTGTTTTGTTTTCTTATCCATGAGTTTACTTCGGAGATCAAGATTGTTTTCCTGAATCTTTTAAGGATAATCCTGTGGCTTGGGCGGTTATTAATTAGACTTTCTGGAGTGTGGTGAGGGCAAGTGGGAATAAGTCCACAGCCGAACTCCTCGGTACGGAGCAGTGGTTCCCAGCTTCTGGTGGACAATAAAAATGGTTTTATCAAGAAATAAGTTATCTACTTACCAACACACACCCTAAACGTCGTCTATAGACTGGATAAACAGCAAGTCACCTGTATCTAGGGGCCTCTTTTCCCAAATGTAGATTGTGCCATAATTGATAAGAAGTTTATAAGAAGAAGCCCCCGGGTGAAGGGCTCAACTACAACTTGAACCTCAACTAACAAATGCCAGCAGTGTAACCTAATCATATGTACCCTCATATTATTCTGGGGAAAAAAAAAAGTTCATGGGAAAGCGCAGTCACAAAGGTGGATTGACTGAGAGTACTTTTCTTGCAGTGTCTGTCAGGGGAGGAAGGGACAGTTCAACCAGTCTTTTTTATTAGCAAAATGTGGGGCCCTCCAGCATAAGCAGCTACAACTAACTCCACATACATGGAAAAGTGAGACTCGGCTACGTATTGATCCCATTATTGACCTGACGGCTTTCTCTCCATAGAGAATCCCTCCTGTCCACAGACTGGATCCTTGTGCTCTGATTTTCATGTCTTATTTTTTTTAATAAATGTTTAATTTTAAAACATTTTAGATTTACAGAAAAATTGTGAAAGTAGTACAGAACTTCTCTACATATGCTACACCTAGTTTTCTCTATTACTAATACATGAATATGCACATTTGGTGCGAATAATGAGCTGATATTGATATATTAGCAACTAACATCCATACTCTATTCATATTTCTCCATTTTCCCCTTACGTCCTTTCTCCAGTGCAGAATATTATTGCAGAACCACGTGTCTCCTTAGATTTGTTTTGGCTCTGACAGTTTCTGAGTCTCTTCTCATTTTTGATGACCTTGACAGTTTTGAAGATTACAGATCAGATGCATTGTAAAATACGCTTCATCTGGGACGCGTCTGATGTTTTTCTCACAAATGACTGGAGTTGTAAGTTTGGGGGAGGAAGACCGTAGAGGGAAAGTGTCATTCTCATCACATCATATCAAGGGTACATACCATCAACATAACTTTATGTTGACTTGCATATCGGCATGTGACTTACACGCTGATGTTGACCTTCACCACTGAGCTGAGGTTTCTCCACTATGACCCTCCCCCCCCCATACTGTCTTGCTTGGGAGGAGCCACTGTGCACAGCCCACACTGAAGGAGTGTGGGGTTATGTTCTACCTTCTCGAGGAACGAGGATTTGTGTAAATCATTGGGAATTCTTCTGCATGCTTATTCTCTCCCATTGATTGTTTCAGCTATTTATTTAGGTTAGCATAGAGTCATAGATATTTATTTTATTTGACAGGTTATTATCCAACACACTTGATTGATTTTATTGTTCACATTGCTCCAGCTTTGTCCATTGGGGACTTTTTCAGTTGGTTTTTGTGCTCCTTTCACGTACTGCTGTGATTTTGTGTGTGTGTTTGTGTTTCGCCTTCCTCTATTACAAATGTGTATTTTTTTTTTTTTGAGACAGAGCCTCAAGCTATCCCCCCTGGGTAGAGTACCATGGCATCACAGCTCATAGCAACCTCCAACACCTGGGCTCAAGCGAGTCTCCTGCCTCTGCCTCCCAAGTAGCTGGGACCACAGGCGCCCGCCACAACACCCGGCCATTTTTTGGTTGCAGCCATCATTGTTGTTTGGCGAGCCCGGGCTGGGGATTCGAACCCGCCACCTTAGGTGTACGTGGCTGGCGCCTTAGCCGATTGAGCCACAGGCGCCAAGCCAAAAAAAGTCCCAGTTTTTAAAATGTTAGCAACCAAATTCAATAAAAACACAAACAAATGGGTACCTTGGGGGGGAAAGTGTGTATAGCCTACTTGCAACTTGTATTTTAAACCTGTGGTTTCCAAGCCCCAGGCAGAGGACTCATACCTGTCCATGTCCTGTTAGGAACTGGGGACCCCACAGCAGGAGGTAAGCAGGCAGGTGAGCCTGGGAGAGAAGCTTCATCATCACTTGCTTCATTGCCTAAGCTCCACCTCCTGGCAGATCAGGCTGGCATTAGATTTTCATAGGAGCATGAACCCTGCTGTAAACTGTGCATTAGAGGGATCTAGGTTGCAAGCTCCTTATGAGAATCTAATGATACCCACCTTCTATGGAAAAACTATCTTCCATGAAACTGGTCCCTGGTGCCCAAAGGTTGGAGAACTACCATTTTAAACAATTCCCATGAAGTGCTCTAGATGGCTTAAATAGTAATAATCTTGTTATTGCTGTGAATAATCTCCTTCCTTATGGCATCACTATCTGGGTGCCTAATGGCATTGCACAAACGCTGACTAATCCTATGAATCACAGTATCGCGTGTGTGTGTAGGTGAGAGAAAGAGAGACAATATTATTGGCCCATTTTACAGATGAAGAAATGACAGCTCAGACAGGTGTAGCCAATTGCTCAGGGCCAACACACAGGTATGAAGCGAACCAGTCTGTCTGACTCACAGTCCCTCTTCTACTACCAATTCTCAAACTATTGTCTTGAGAGAGAAGGAAGCACTTTCACTCGGCTGGGAGGTCTAGAGTAGTTATACCCACCCTAAGCTTAGTTTAAAGCTATGTACTAGCTTAAAAATCAATATAACTTTTACATTCTCCTTCTTGCTAAAAAGCATGTTCATGTTTTGTTTTGTTTTTTTGAGACAGAGTCTCAGTCTTTTGGCCTAGGTTGAGTGCTGTGGTGTCATCATAGCTCATAGGAACCTCAAACTCTTGGGCTCAAGAGATCCTCCTGCTTTAGCTTCTTGTGTAGCTAGGACTGCAAGTGCCCCCCACAACGCTCGGCTAAATTCTAATTTTTCTATTTTTAGTAGAGATGGGGGTCTTACTCTTGCTCAGGCTGGTCTTGCACTCCTGAGCTCAAGCAATCCATCCCCCTTGGTCTCACAGCGTGCTAGGATTACAGGCACCTGGCTATTTTTAGAGATGGGTTCTTGCTCTTGCTCAAGCTGGCCTTGAACTCATGAGCCTCAGCCTCCCAGAGTGCTAGGATTACAGGCGTGAGCCACTGCACCTGGGCAGCGCATTTGTTTTAATATAGAATGTAGAAGAAGGAAATAGAAAGTCAGCTGTAAGCAAATGCCACAGTAATAACTGCTACAGGTAGGCCAGGCACAGTGGCTCACGCTTGTAAATCCAACACTCTAGGAGGCTGAGGAAGATGGATTGCCTGAGCTCCGGAGTTCAAGACCAGCCTGAGCAAGAGCAAGACCCGTCTCTAAAAATAGCTGGGTGTTGCAGCAGGCACCCGTAGTCCCAGCTACTTGGGAAGCTGAGGTAAGAGGATCGCTTGAGCCCAGGAGTTTGAGGTTGCCGTGAGCTATGACGCCACAGCACATAGCTTCTTGGCAACAAAGTGAGACTTTGTCTCAAACAAAAACAAAAACAAAAACAAAACAACTGCTACAGGTAAGATGGACGGCTGCTAAAATTAATGGGTGAAAGTTGCGAAAAACACAGGATATTAATATGCATAGCCTCAAAGTACCTCCCTCAAGGTATTTATTAATTATAAAAGAGTAAATTGGGAATTTTATTTTATTTTATTTTATTTTTTTGGTTGCAGCCCGGCCCGGGGATTCGAACCCATCACCTTAGGTGTACGTGGCTGGTGCCTTAGCTGATTGAGCCACAGGCCCCAAGCCAATTTTATTTTTTTTGAGACAGAGTCTCAAGCTGTCACCATGGGTAGGGTGCTATGGCTATGGAACCCTCCATCTGGGGTTCCAGTGATCGATCCTCTTGCCTCAGTTTTTCTATTTTTAATAGAGACAGGGTCTTGCTCTTGCTCCGGCTGGTCTCAAACTCATGAGCTCAAGCAATCCACCACCTCGGCCTCCCAGAGTGCTAGGGTTACAGGTGTGAGCCACCACGCCTGGCCTAAATGAGGAATTTTACGTGGAGAGACCTGGCAGACACTACCTTAACAAAGTGATCACAGTAAAGACCTAGCAACTCACGCACCTCCCAATATGATGTGCTGAGCAGACTATCACTTTTGTAGTGTCCTTGCCAAAAACACATAACTGCAATCTAACTTTTCCGTGTAACTGTGGGAAAACAATCCAAATTGAGGGATACACAAAGTAACTGTAAAATGGCCCAGTAATATTCTCTCTCTCTTTTTCTCCCCCCCCACACAAATACATGCAATACTGTTATTCATAGGATTAGTTAGCGTTTGTGAAATACTCTTCAAAAGTCTCAAGGTCATGAAAGAAAGGGACAGACTGAGGAACTGTCTCAGATTAGAGGAAACCAAGGGAACATGACAACTAAGTGGAGCATGGGATCCTGGACTGCGTCCCAGACAACAAAGTGACTTTTGTGGGACACTAGGGAAGTCTCAATGAATCTGTGGTTTAGGGTTAGTAGTGCTCTGCCAAGGTTAATTTCTTAGTTTTGATAATTGTACTATGGCTATGTAAAGTGTTCATATTAGTGGAAACCGGGTGACGGATATACAGGAAGTCTTTGAACTATTTTGGCTACTTTTCCAAAAATCTAAAATTATTTCAAAAGAAAAAGTTTAAAAAAAAAACACAATGGGGACTGGGCATGGTGGCTCACACCTATAATCCTAGCGCTCTGGGAGGCCGAGGCCAGGGTGGATTGCCTGAGTAAAGGTTCAAGGTTCAAGACCAGCCTGAGCCAGAGCAAGACCCTGTTTCTAGGCTCGGCGCCTATGGCTCAATCGGCTAAGGCGCCAGCCACGTACACCTAAGGTGGCGGGTTCGAATCCCCAGCCCGGGCCTGCCAAACAACAATGATGGCTGCAACCAAAAAATAGCCAGGCGTTGTGGCGGGCACCTGTGGTCCCAGCTACTTGGGAGGCTGAGGCAGGAGACTCGCTTGAGCCCACGAGTTGGAGGTTGCTGTGAGC
>CAUYQV010103029.1:0-15039 GCA_963574575.1 Galagoides demidoff
TTTAGTAGAGAAAAAATACTCTTGGCTCGGCGCCTGTGGCTCAATCGGCTAAGGCGCCAGCCACGTACACCTAAGGTGGCAGGTTCGAATCTCCAGCCCGGCCCGCCAAACAACAATGATGGCTGCAACCAAAAAATGGCCGGGCATTGTGGCGGGCATCTGTGGTCCCAGCTACTTGGGAGGCGGAGGCAGGAGACTCGCTTGAGCCCAGGAGTTGGAGGTTGCTATGAGCTGTGATGCCATAGCACTCTACCCAGGGGGATAGCTTGAGGCTCCGTCTCAAAAAAAAAAAGAAAAGAAAAGAAAAAATACTCTTGCCTAGGGTTGTCTCAAACACCTAATTGTACCAAATCCTCCCACCTTGGCCTCCTAGAGTGCTAGGATTACAGGTGTGAACCACCATGCCCAGCTGCTTTAACATTTCTTAGAGTATATATCTGCTAGCGAAAAATTCCAAAAATTAATAACTGAATGTCATACCTCCAAGGATTAGAAAAATAAGGACAAACCAAATCCAAAGCTAGCAGAAGAAAAGAAATAACGAAGATCAGATGAGAACTAAACAAAATTGAACCCAGTACAAAGTATCAATGACAGAGAAAGTTTGTTCTTTGTGAAGATAAACACAATTAATAGATCAGTAGCTAGATTAACTAAGAAGAGGGGAGAGATAATTCAATAAACTCAATCAGAAATGAAAACTCAGACATTACAAATGATACCACAAAAATACAAGAAAAATCACCCAAGACTACTATTAAGCATCTGTACTCACACAAACTCAAAATGATAGCAGAAATGGATATATTTTTAGAAATACAAAACTTCCCAAGCTTGAATCAGGAAGAGACAGAAATCCAGAACAAATCAATAATGAAGAGAAAGATTAAACAAAGCCCAGGATCAAATGGATTCACAGCCAAATTCTTCATGTACTAGACCTTTAAAGAAGAACAGGTACCTAGCCTACAGACACTGTTCCATAACATTAAGAAGGAAGAAATTCTCCCTAACTCATTTTGTGAAGCCAGTATCACCCTGAGGGAAAAAGTACAACAAAAAAGAAAACTACAGACCAATATCTCTTATGAACATAGATACAAAAATCCTATTTTGTGTACAAAATACAAGCAAACCAAATCCAATAGCAAAAAATAATAGTAATAATAATAGCAAAAAATAATAGTAATAATGGTAATATATCATGATCAAGTGGGTTTATCTTTTATCCCAGGAGTTCAAGGATGGTCCAACATGCACAAATCAATAAATGTGATTCACCATATAACAGAATTAAAAACAAAAACCATAAAATCATCTTAATAGATACAGAAAAAGCATTTGATAAAATTTAGCACACTTTCATGATTTAAAAAAAAAAAAAACTTAACAAATCAGGCCTAGAAAGAATATACCTCAAAATAATGAAAGTCATATATGAGAAACCCATAAGCAACATCATACTCAATGGAGTAAAATTGAAAATACTGCTCCTAAGAACTGGAACAAGACAAAGATGTCCACTTCCACCACTTTAACTCAACATAGTACGTACTGGAAATCCTAGTTAGAGTAATCAGTAAAGAGAACGAAATAAATGGCATCTAAATCAGAAAAGAGGAGGCCAAACTATCCCTGTTTGCCAGCAAAATGATTTTATATCTAGAAAAATCATAAGATTCTTCTAAAGGACTGTTAGAATTGATAACTAAAAACAGTAAAGTCTCAGGTTACAAAACTAACACACACAATTCAGTAACATTTCTATGCACAATAACAGCCAAGCTGAGAATCTATAACAACTGCAAAAAAAAAAATGAAAATATGTAGGAATATCATCAACCAATCAGGTGATGGTTCTGCAAGGGATAACTATAAAACATTGATGAAAAAAATTGTAGGTGACACAAACAAATGGAAAAACATCCATACTCATGGATTGGAATAATCAGTATTGTTAAAATGTCCATATTTTCCAAGGTGATTTACAGATTCAATGCACTTCCCATCAAAATATCAATGTCTTTTGTCACAAAAGTAGAAAAAGAATCCCCAAAATATGTGGAATCAAAAAAGAGGCTAAATAGCCAAACACATCCTAAGCAAAAAGAACAAACCTGGAGGCATCAGATTGCCCAATTCTGAGTTATACAAAAAACTATAGCATCCAAAACAGCATGGATACTGGTATAAAATAGACACATAGAACAATGGGACAAAATAGCCCATAAATAAAACCAATTAACTGAGCTTCAATAAGGCAGACAAAAACATACACTCAAGAAAAGACTTCCTATTCAATAAATTTTGCTGGAAAAATTAGAGTGCACATGGAGAAAAATGAAACTGTATCCCTATCTCTCACTATATACAAAAGTTAACTCAAAATGGATTATAGACTTAAATGTGATACCTAACACCATAAAAATTCTAGGAAAAAACTTAGGAAAAATTCTTCTGGACCTTGTCCTAGGCAAAACATCTATGACTAAGACCACAGAAGCAAATGCAACAAAAACAAAACTAAATAAGTGGAATTGAATAAAACTAAAAAGTTTCTGCACAGAAATAACCAACAATGTAAATAGACGTCCTACAGATTGGGAGAAAATATTCACAAACTATACATCCAGTAAAAGACTAATATCCAGAATTTACAAAAAACTCAAACAAATCAGCAAGAAAAAAAAAACACATTGAAAAATGGGCAAAAGGGCTCAGCGCCTGTGGCTCAAGCAGCTAAGGCGCCAGCCACATACACCTAAGGTGGCGGGTTGGTATCCCCAGCCCAGGCCCGCCAAACAACGATGGCTGCAACCAAAAAATGACCGGGCGTTGTGGCGGGCACCTGTGGTCCCAGCTACTTGGGAGGCGGAGGCGGGAGACTCGCTTGAGCCCAGGAGTTGGAGGCTGCTATGAGCTGTGATGCCATGGCACTCTACCCAGGGGGATAGCTTGAGGCTCCATCTCAAAAAAAAAAAAAAAGAAAAAGAAAAAGAAAAATGGGCAAAAGACACAGACATTTTTCAAAAAGAGATACATAAATAGCCAACAAATATGTGAAAAAATGTTCAACATCACTAATTATGAGGGAAATGCAAATTAAAACCCCCAAAGATACCTCCTTACCCCACTCAGAATGGTCATTATTAAAACATCAAAAAAGAATAGATGTTGGCACAGATGAGGCAAAAAGGGAAGGTTTACATGCTCTTAAGAAGAATGTAAATTAGTACATTCTCTGAAATACTACTCAGCCATAAAATAAAATGAAATAATGTCTTTTGCAGTGACATGGATGGAACTAGAAGCCATAATCCTAAGTGAAGTATCTCAGGAGTGGGAAAAAAAACAAATACTGCATTCACTCACTTATAAGTAGGAAATAAATGATGGGCACACTTGTCTGACAGAGTGGTATAATATATTTTGGAGACTCAGAATGGAGAGCACAGGAAGGGTCCAAAGGGTCAAAATTCATCAGTTGGGTATAATACATACTATTTGGGTGACAAGGTACACTAAAAGCCCTGATGTCACTTTATAATTCATTCATGTATCAAAAAACCACTTGTGTCTCCAAAATCGAATGAAATACATAAAGTTTTTCAATGATTAAAATCATAATCTGTGCTCACAGTGGATCACACAGGTAAATAGTGTGTCTTAGATCAATGTCCCCAGAAGCAAAGCCTAAGATAAGGATCAGATACATTTGGTTTCCTGGGAAAGTGTTCTCATAAGAAACCCATGAAGCAAGAATGTGGTCTTAAGCACAGTGTGATCATGCACTGATCAACAGAGAGGCTGTGGAGAAAAATCCACACTCCATAAGAAGCCCTTCTTAAGAAAAGAAAGCTTATACTCCCATAGCCTTGTGGGCTAGGTAGCTTCCATCAGCTCAGGATAATTTTCCAAAAAGGATGAGTAGCTCCGAAACACAAGCAGCTGACATTCACAGAAGCTAGAAGGATGAGCAGCCCAACATAGGGAAGCTGGGAGGGGAAACCATATCTACTATGCAGCCCCTTTGCTAGACAAATGGGGCCAAGTAAGACAATATCCCATTATTGAATACTGTCTTATTTGGCCTCATTTTTGTCTATTAAAACTCTGTTAAACACCAGTGTCAGGTAGAGTTTGTGCTAGCAATTTCATACTCTTGCAAGACCCTTTGGGAATAGCTTCTCTATACAGAAGTAGTCTCCAAATACAATTCAAAGAAGAAAAAGCAGCACCAGCCGCAGGGGTCCTCAAACTTTTTAAACAGGGGTCCAGTTCACTGTCCCTCAGACTGTTGGAGGGTCGGACTGTGGGCCCCAAGACAAGTTGGTTGCTAAGCAGGACAGGCAGTGGTGGCAAAAACACCTAGCGGCCAGATAAATGTCCTAGGTGGGCCACGTGTGACCTGTGGGCCATAGTTTGAGGATGCCTAACAGATACTATTAGATCAGTCTTTGATGTGCCAAGGGATCATATAGGACTTATCACTGTGCACTGGGGACCAGGGAAAAGTAGCCTAAAGAAAAATGAGATGGGAAAAAAGATTATGATAATTCTAAAATGAAGCAGGTTGTTACCAGAAAGTTCACATCTCTGGAGTCAGATTTATTTAATTGCATTCCCAGATCTGTAAATTTACTGGAACTTTCAGACCTATAGTCACCTCATTGGTTAAAAATGGAATAATAATATGTGCCCTGAATATCTATTGGAGTATAAAATGTTTGAGGAGTCATCTAATGCAGATTTTGGCTCATTTTGTATACAGCTCAATACTTGGTATTCATTGCAATGGCTTGTGTTCCTAAGAATTTATCTATGATCCCCACGCCCAGCAATGGAACTTCTTCATTCCCAAATATGAACAACTGGATTGGGGTTTATCCACTACAAACCCCACCAAAAGGGGGTTTTTAAACCCAAAAATATTTAAATTTTAAAATAATTTATGCACCAAAGCACAAGACAAAAAAATAGGACTATATTTTTATAGAACTTCCTCTGTCTAAAAGACAATATTAAAACACACCAAGCACTGGGGGAAGGATGAGAAAGATAACCCTGGTGTAACAGAGAGAGCAAAATGAAGAACTTGCAAACCATAGCTGGAGCTGGAGCTTGCATCACTAGCATGGAAGAACTTTGAGTAAACCAAGATAGTGCCAAGCTGTCATTCTTCCCACGTCTTCTGAAAAGGCAGCCAATCTATTAATTTGTGTCACCTAGGATGGAATAACACTAGTCTGATCTTGAAGATTCTCTCCAGCCCTCATTCAAACAACTCCATGTGGAACTACCAAAATCTGATGGCAGGGTCCTTCACAGGTCCTGTTCACCCCTGTCCTCAGCATGGACTGCTAGGGATGAATACTCAGGAGCCTGGATACGTGAATGTAAAGTATGAAATACACTTCCCCCACATGTTCTTCTGTCTTGCCTATGTTCTGCCCATTTGAACTTTACATTTACCCAACAAAACTCTCACAAACAGCACATGTTTAGGGCTGCACAAATCCACCACCCAGAGGGAACTTGGCCAAGGTACCAATCCTACTCTGCCTACATAGTCATTTGGTAGAAGAGCAGTGGTATGTAACAATTTATATACTTGGATACTTCTTTCATTTGTTTAGAATTTAGTGGCCCTTCCACATCTCCTTCTTCTCCTTTCACCCCAGTTCCAATTAGAAAATTCCTTTGTACAAAAGTTCACTCCACAGGAACCTGTATCAAATTTAGGAAGCCATTGGTATATAAAGAACATTCACTTCAAGAGGGTAGAACAGAGTGTGCTATGTAATCAAAGGCAATTAAAGACATTCATGTGATTGTGAATATACATCCTCTGCATAAACAATTACAGAGAATTCTTCAGAAAGCTTACACACTGTGGTGCTGGATGGTTTCCAAAAGGTGCTTAAGACACAAAAAGCCCTTATTTGGGGCTTGCAAACATGAGTTTTGCTTGTGTTCTTGTGTATGTTTGGCAAATACAGTGCAGTCTCTGCTTTCAGAACATTTGGCCCTAAATAAAAAGAAATGTGTCAGCAAATCCACCAAGAAGTACAATAAACCCAAAACTTCTTCTGTTGACTCCAGAGGGATGCTGAGGTAGATTCTATTTGTTTTCCAACTAAAAGCAAACTGGATAGAAATTCCAAGGGTTCTGGTTGCTTTTCCAGATCTAGCCAAGTCTTACTGAAGACTCAGTGCATTAATTGCAAAGCTGTCCAACACTTGTAGCATACCTGGAGCACAGGTAGGAGGGCAAAATGTCCATGGGAGCAGGCTATTCTCATCATGTGCCTCTTAATGACCTCAAACTTTTATCACCTGCTCCAGGACATCCAAGGTATCACCTACACACCTATTGAATTCCTTGAAGGTGCAGAGTAGAAAGGAGGAGGTGTTTCTATCATTTTTATCCAGCAAATAAGAAACAAACCAAAATTTTACAGTCTGTCAACTAGGCTGAAATGCTATCTCTGCCACTCACTTGATCTGTGACCAAGCAAGTTATATAATATCAGCCTCACTGTCCTCATTGGTAAAAGAAAAATAATGACAGTACCTGCCTCATGAAGTGGTTGAAGACTGATGACAAATGTAAAGGAGCCACACAGAGTAATCTCTCAATGAATGTAGGCTAGAAGTATTAAATTATCTTATTATATTCTCCTTTGTGGCAAATGGCCTTTCATTCCATAGCCCTGCTGGGAGAATGGGGACCAAAGATCTCATTGCAAAGGAAAGCATCCCTAGAAAAAGAGGAGAACTAAAAAGTAAGCTGAGTGAGTTGGAACAAAGAAAAGTCAGCTAGTTTACATTTAAGCTAGTCATTGCTAGCAAGCTTCTTGCCTTTTCTGAAATTCTAGCCTGTTGGGGTTACAGCTTACAAATACCCTGCTTGGTCTGTGAGCACTCTGAGGAGAGTAATGGCCATAGAAGAGATTATGGCAAGTCCTAGAAAAGATACATCTTCTAGCTCATTTCCTGCCCATTAAACAGGCAAAGCAGATACCAACTGTGGTAATTTGCATTTGCCTGGGACAGAGACCAAGGGAGTAGCTCAAGCTCTCAGATATGGGCAGAAGAGCTTATATCCCTTATTGAAGAGGACAATCCTCTGTAGTGGTGATGGGAGGAAAATCCCTCCCTCCCACCAACCCCTCAGAGGAGATTAACGCAGGTGGCATTTTACTCCACAGAGAACTAACAGAGCTTAACACCTTCCTAGAAGTCTGTGTGTGTGACCTCAAGCAGAAGGTATCCCAATGCAAGTCTCAGATTTCAAATTATTGAAGGCTACCCTTAAGGTTAATCATAATAACAATAGGAGATGATATGATCAATCCAGAAACTGCTGATGTCTTTGTTTCCTCCTTCATCTTACCCTCTGGGCAAATAGACTTCAGTAAAATCCAAGTGGAGCAAACATGGTCGACATCTATACTTTTATACCAGTAGCATGCTGTTTGGGTTACTATAGCCTTGTAGTATAATTTGAAGTTAAGTAATGTGATGCCCCAGATTTATTTTTTGTTGTTGTTAAGATTGTTTTGGCTATTTGGACTCTTTTTTTGGTTTCAGATGAAGTAAAGAATTATTTTTTCTAGATCTGTGAAATATGATATTGGTATTTTGACAGAGATTGCATTGAATCTATAAATCCTTTTGGGCAGTATGGACATTTTGACAGTGTTGATTCTATCAATACATGACTATGGGATGTTTTTCCATTTTTTTCTGTGATGCATGATTTCTTTCATCAGTTTAAATTAAAAAGCTTCTGCTTCTGATGATTCCAAAATAATCATCAGAGTTCATAGACAACTTACAGAATGGGAAAAAATATTCAGAAGCTATACATCTGATAAAAGGATGATATCCACCAATATCTGGAAGCATGATACCTTCCAAACCTCAGCCAGAAATATTTGGAAATCTTGAATAAATTAATATCAAGTACTGAAATAGCAGAAATTATACAAAATCTCCCAAAAAAGAAAATTCCTGGACCAGATGGTTTCACACCAGAATTCTAACAAACCTTCAAAGAGGAACTAATTCCTATAATGCATAAACTCTTCCAAAATATAGCAAATATTACCCTGTTCCCCAAACCAAGAAAGGACCCAACAAAAAAAGAAAACTATAGACCAACATCATTAATGACTATCAATGCAAAAATATTCAATAGATATTAGCAAACAGAATACAACAATACATTAAAAAGGTTATACAACATGATTGAATGGGTTTTATCCAAGGTTGGTTCAACATATGCAAATCTATCAATATAATACACCAAATAAATAGAATCAAAAACAAAGACAATATGATTCTTTCAATTGATGCAGAAGAGGCTTTCAACAATATCCAGCATCCTTTTATAATTAAAACACTCTAGAAAATAAGGTTAGAAGGAACATTTCTTAAGCTTATGGAAGCTATCTACATCAAACTCATAGCCAATATCACATTTAATGGAATAAAACTGAAAGCATCCCTACTCAAATCTGGATCCAGAAAAGGATGACCACTGTCTCCACTGCTATTTAACATAGTGTTGGAAGTCCTAGCCATTGCAATCAGGCAAGAGGAGATCAAAGGAATCCAAATGGGGGTGGAGGAGGTCAAACTCTCCTTCTTTGCAGATGACATGATCTTATACCTGAAAAACCCCAGGGACTCAACTACAAAGATCTTAGAAGTGATCAAGGAATACAGCAGTGTCTCAGGTTACAAAATTAATATCCACAAATCAGTAGCCTTCATATATGCCAACAATTGTCAACCTGAGAACAAAATCAAAGACTCTATTCCTTCTACAATAGCACCAAAAAAGATGAAATACCTGGGAATATATCTAACAGAAGACATGAAAGATCTCTATAAAGAGAATTATAAAACTTTGAGAAAGGAAATGGCAGAAGATGTCAACAAATGGAAGAATATTCCATGTTCATGGTTGAGAAGAATCAACATTGTTAAAACATCCATACTACCCAAAGCAATCTATAGATTTAATGCAATCTCTATCAAAGCACCAATGTCACACTTTAAAGATCTTGAAAAAATGGTACTTTGATTCATATGAAAAAAAAAAACCCAAATAGCAAATACAGTTCTTAGAAATAAAAACAAATCTTGGCATCACCTTGCTGGACTTCAGGTTATATTATAAGGATATGGTGATCAAAACAGCATGGTACTTACACAAAAATAAAGACACGGATCTATGAAATAGGACAGAGATCTAGAGATGAACCCAGCCACATATCATCATTTAATCTTTGATATGCCTAACAAAACATGCAAGGGGGAAAAGAATCCTTATTTAACAAATGGTGCTGGGAGAATTGATTATCTACATGCAGAAGACTAAAACTGTACCCACAACTCTCACCACTGAAAAACTGACTCTCACTGGATAAAAGATTTAAATTTAAGACACAAAACAATAAAAATTCTACAAGAGAATGTGGGGAAAACATTTGAAGGTATTGGCCTGGGAAAAAAAATTATGGGAAAAAAAATTATGAGGAAGACCGCCCCCCCCCCAGCAATTGCAGCAACACCAAAATTAGATAACTAGGATTTGACCAAGCTAAGAAGCTTTTGCACAGCTAAGAGTACCACAAACAGAGCAAACAGACAGCCCTCAGAATGGGAGAATATTTTTGCATGTTATGAATCTGACAAAGGCCTGATAACTAGAATCTACAGAGAACACAAATTAAACAATAAGGAAAGTGCAAACAACCCTCTCTATAAGTGGGCAAGAAATTTGAACAGAAACTTCTCCAAGATGACAATTGAATAGCCAAAAAAACACATGAAAAAATGCTCATCATCTTTAATCTTCAGAGAAATGCAAATCAAAACCACTCTACAATATCTCCTAACCCTAGCAAGATTAACCCACATCACAAAGTCCCAAAACACCAGGTGCTGGCATGGATGTGGAGAGAAGGGAACACTTCTACACTGCTGGTGGTATTGCAAACTAATACAGCCCTTTTGGAGAGAAGTATCAAGAGTCCTCAAAGATCTAAAAGTAGATCTTCCATTTGACCCTGCAATCCCATTACTAGGTATTCTACCCAGAAGAACAATCCTTTTACCACAAAGACATTTGCACTAGAATGTTTATTGTGGCTCAATTCATAATTGCTAAATCATGGAAGCAACCTAAGTGCCCATCAACCCATGAATGGATCAACAAACTGTGGTACATGTATACCATGGAATATTATTCAGCCATTAAAAAAGATGGAGACTTTACATCTCATTTACCTGGATGGAGTTGAAATACATTCTTCTTAGTAAAGTATCACAAGAATGGAAAAATAAATACCCAATGTACTCCACACTAATATGAAATCAATATAAACAATTACATGTTCCTAAGAACAATAAAACACTGTTATAGTTCAGTTTGAGGGTAGAGGGAAGCAGAAGGGGGGCAGGGGGGAGGACGTATGACAAAAAGGAGGGGAGGCATGAGGCGGGATCTCTCCTAATGTGCACATTGTGAGGGCTATAATATACCCCCTGGGCGAGGGGCTCTTCTATAAATGGAACTTTACCCTGGAAGTGAGAACAATGTAACCTAAATATTGTACCCTCATATTAATTTGAATTAAGTTTTTGAAAAAGGCTGATATCTAAACAAATCAGCAAGAAAAAAACAATCAACCTCATCAAAACGTGGACAAAAGACATGAATTAAAGTTTTTAGAAATGCAAATTAAAACAAAAACAAAACACCACATTACCTTTGTTAGAATGGCATTATTCAAAAGTAAAAAAAC
The DNA here is from genome assembly GCA_963574575.1 of Galagoides demidoff. Classification (NCBI taxonomy): domain Eukaryota; kingdom Metazoa; phylum Chordata; class Mammalia; order Primates; family Galagidae; genus Galagoides; species Galagoides demidoff. The sequence goes on from CAUYQV010103029.1 coordinate 10,821, forward strand.
AAAGGTGGCGCCTGTGGCTCAAAGGAGTAGGGCGCCAGCCCCATATATCGGAGGTGGCATGTTCCAACCTGACCCTGGCCAAAAACTGCAAAAAAAAAAAAAAAGTAAAAACACAATAGCTACTGGAGTGGATGCAAAGAGATAAGAATGTTTATATACTGTTAGTGAGACTACAAATTAGTACAACCTCTATGGAACACAGTATGGAGATTCCTCAAAGAAATACGTGGAGACTTGCCATTTGATCCAGCAATCCTACTACTGGATATCTATCCAAAGGAAAATAAGTAACTTTATCAAAAAGTCACATTCACCCAAATTTTTTTTTGTTTTTTGGGTTTTTTTGAGACAAGGTCTCATTTTGTTGCCTTTAGTAGAGTGTTGTAGCATCATAGTTCATAGCAACCTCAAACTCTTGGGCTTGCTTGCCTCAGCCTCCCAAGTAGCTGGGACTACAGGCACCCATTACAACACCCAGCTATTTTTTGAGATGGGGTCTTGCTCTTGCTCAGGCAGGTCTCGAACCTGTGAGTTCAGGGCATCCACCAGCCTCAGGCTCCCAGAGTGCTAGGATTACAGGTGAGAGCCACCACGCCTGGCCTATACGCTGTTTATTGCAGCACAATTTACAACTACAAAAAATGTGGAATCAACCTAAGTGCCCATCAATTCCTGAGCAAAGAAAATGTAACATATACATGTACTACTGAGTGCTACTCAGCCATTAAAAGGAATGAAATAATGTCTTTTGCATCAACTTGAATGGAACTGGAACTATTATCCTAAGTGAAGTGTCTCAGGAATGGCAAAGCAAACATTACATGTACTGTCTAATAATGAGAGCTAAATGATTGGCATATGTGAGCACATGAGATATAAAGGACACTGGAAGCCAAGAATGCCATAGCATGAGGGAGATGAGGGGTCAAAACATATCTGTCAGGTACAATGAACACCATTCTGGCAATGGGTACACTAAAAGCCCCTCCCCCCCCCTTAAGCCTTATGTGTAGTACAAGGTATCCAGGCAACAAAAACATTTGTATCTCCTTAATATTTTGAGGTAAAAATTAAAGAAAAATCCCTACAGGAAGAGGGGTGAAACTGATAGTCTATGAAAACAAGATCCCCAATAAGGGAAGCCTATGTGCTGTAACAATAATACGTAAAAGATTTTCAGGAACTCCATTTAAGAAAGAAAAAAAGTAGTGGAAGTTAACAAACAAAGTGAAAATTCCTTGTTTCCACAGGACCTGAAATGAATGGGGCTAGAAATTATTAGCTCATTGGAACATCAGCCTCCAAATGAAATTCAAGCAGAATTAGAACAGGACTAAGGCAATAATTCCCACCCTTAACAAGTGGTAAAGATCAGATCCAGAGAGGGCTTCCATTACTTCAGCAGCAAAAAGGAAAAAGTGGGAAGTATAAGAGAAAACTGAAAATCTACATGAAAAGCATGCATGAATGCTTACCAAAAACAGAAACTCTGTGATGTCCCCTAAAAATGAAAAGGAGAGAGCACAAAGGTCACAGACTAATCCTAAAAAATAAATTGCTACATACCTCATTGCTGAATATCACTATGGTAATACTGAAGAACTCCCCTTGGCCATCTGGTGGCTATAGTGATATCTGGCAATGAGGTATTTAGCACTTTTTCTGGGATGAGTTGGTTAACATAATTGCCAGAGCTTGTATGATGACAGCTCTGAAGGCCATTCCAGAAAGAGTTCCAAAATTTCTTTGAAGAGTGAATTAGGCACTGGCATCAGTGCATAGCTTCCCAAGGAAAGTACTCAAATGTGACCATGGTGATTATTAGCAATACATTCTCTTTGTGTATGTATATGTATGTGTACATGCATATCCTGAAACAAATAAAACCTCAGCCTCATCCTGCCCAGTATCGGGGCATTCCATAGATTTCTATGGACTGAACTCATTTAAGATGATGGCCTGGAAGCTAAATCTCAGCTCTCCAGTTCATCACACAGGGCATGTGTCCAGTGCCTTGAAGGCCATGATGCAGGCTCTTTTCCTAAGAGCTTATACCAGAAGCCATGTGAGCCTCTGGGAAGACACACAAGAGTAAATTACCTGTTGGGAACAGGAAACAGGATTGGAAATGGGAGATAAAGGGACAAGGGATAAAATACTAAAAGAGAGGCTGTACAGGAAATAAGACTAAGCATCATACATTATAAACAGAGGAGTGTGTTGATCATTCTAATTCTCCATACCTAGGAGGAAAAACGTCCCCACAATGAATAAGCCCTACTCTCCCTTCATAAATCATGCTATTGTGTAGTGATGTACCATCAAGACAGGCCACATTTATCTCCCCAAAGCAAGCCTGGCAAGAGTATGTTCAGAAAATATTGGTCATGTTATCTCTCCAAAAGGTTAAGAGAAGGATTTGCTTATCTATAATGATTTATGGAACTGACAAGTGGGTGTACAAATGTGGGCAGGAAATGCATAAGAGTAGACAGGATGGCTTAAAACAGAAATATGCTTTCAGGACACAGAGCTGATAGCTCCATTCTATAATGGGACAAAAGAGCTTGGATTCATAAATCACATTTGTCAAGAATAAATGAAAAGAGAACCAGATGAGGCCAGCAGCCCTTATTGTTTTCTGTCACTCTCATAATTTGTTGCCCTAACCTGCCTCTGTTAGAGATAAGAGCCTCTATTGCTCTCTTGCTATCTCCAGATTAAGTCTAAACACCAATAAAGAAGATAAACTGGCTTCTGTTTGTGTGTCCTGTCCATATCTGACTTGCCTAGTTACTGTCAAATGATTTTCTGTGACTTGGTGATTTAAACAGTGAATAGGTATATCAAAGCAGGACCCTAAGTTGAACCCATTCAGCCAATAAGCCCTCAGTGGCTAATTTCGGGTCTGGCTCTGCCCAATACCTGCCTGAGTGACTTTGGACAGTTTCCTGTTTTAACTTCTTTCATATGCAACACCATTGAAAACAACAATAACAAAAAAAATACATCATCCATCAGTTAGAAAAGCTGAGATAATAAGGTAGACAGACCCAGAAGACTGTGTGAAGTCACGCAAGTGCCCCAGAACCCATTGCTATTTCACAACCAAGCATATTGGAAGGATGGGAGAGGTAGAACAAGCAGGTTAATATCTGTAAAATTGATTTAAAGCCAAGTCACATGTCTCTATATGAAGAAATGGAATAGATATATGCTAGATTTGTCAGTCTTTTTAATTCTGAAACTACCTAATTGAACTTAAAAAGAAGAATAGCTAACCCATCTGCTGATTTAATTGACATTTTAACACCAACAGAACTGTTCTGAAATGAAAATACTTCATGACTTCCTGGATTTTGTATCACATTCCCTCTTATGTTTTACTGTGGCTCTAACAAAATTCAAAGGCAAACAAACTTTAATACAACTCCCTCTCCAGCCTCTTGTGCTATTTTAAGCTCTAACTGCACTGTGGGTAGCAGTTAGTACAAGCACCTTGCCAGAAGACCTTTATTGTAATTCTTTAGAGTTAACCTCCAGGTGTTCCATTGAATGGATACTGTGCATGCTGCAATGTATATACATTTGTTTTTATCCATTTCGAAGTCTGAGCTTAGAACAAATACTATTCCAAGATACTTTGCCAAATTAAAATATGGAAAGTATCATTAGATCAAGTGCTGGTCCCCAGTTCCCTCTTCCAGCCTAAGCTATGAATGGCCCACACACCTATTAGGAGGCAGCACTGAGAGCCCCAATCCTCACCCTTCTTTCACCTCCATGCTCAATCCCAGCTCAGTCTGATCTGGCTCCTGACTGGCTGGCTTCATGTCCCGTGTCCAGATTAGTGCTTGCCATCCAGTTCTAATTCAGCCCCTCCCATTTGGACTTTGGGGCTCATTCTGGGACAATGACTTGCACCTGCTCTACAGGTCTATCTAATTTTCAGTGAGGCCACCCAATCAAGGCCTGGACCTCATAGCCTAGCTTACATGGTCCTCCCAGACCTCCCAGGAGGAGAGATGTGGCAGATTATCCATAGAAGGCTGCAGCATCCATACTTAGCCACCTCAGAGAGTGGACGTAGAACCCTCCACTTCCTCTGTTCCTTAAGCAAGAAAATACAAGATCACACCTGTGGTTCATCTTATAAGGGTACATGTGAATCTTTCTAAATGTAGAATATAAATGTCTTAACACAATAACTAAGAGGATG